>JAQFXM010005031.1:0-15811 GCA_034693345.1 Entomobrya multifasciata
ACACCAATCTAATATATTTTCTAGTTCAATTTGTAATTTTTCATTGATTTCTTTAATTGACGTGCCCTCTGTGTATATTATTATATCATCGGCATACATTTGATAAGAACATGAAATTACTTTGGAAATACTGTTAATATACATACTAAAACACATACTAGTTATTTAAGAAATGAAATTTTTTATCAATAGCTCTATTAAAGTACAAATTGTTTGATTCATATTCTTCTACCTTATCCGGAAATAGTGAAAGCTCGGCATTTACTTTTCCCCAGTCAACATCTTTCCATTTTCGTACTTTTATAACTCTTGGTTTAAAATGATACTTAACTTTCTTCCTAATCACAAAACACATTTTATGGTCTGATCCCGCAAATGGAAAGCAGCCAAATGTTGTGTACAAGTCTTTGTAGTTTACGTACACATGATCTAATAGTGCACCCTTATTGTGCGTAGGCTCATTCATTAACTGCCAAAAGTCAAATTCTTTACATAGTTTAAATAACTCATAACTCTCATTACAAATTACCTGTTCATTATTTGATAGTCTATTTGGTAGTACATTTATATTAAAATCTCCTAAAATTACTATTTCGTTGCCATTTTGACTAATCACTTTACAAATTTCATAAAATACTTTAACAAAGTCAACGTTGTTTACAGATGGTGGCTTATATATAATAATTACAAATATTGGTTTAATTCCTTCAAGTTTAATTTTTAGTACTGTAAACTCGCAGAATTTAGGCACTTTTACTTTCTTAGGTATACTTGATAACCAGTCCACTTCTTCATATTTTACACTATTTCTTATATAAATAATTGTACCACCACCCTCATTTTCTGAACGGTCCTTTCGAACTGCTACATACTCTGAAATTTCATACATTCCCTCAGTATCTCTAATCGCATCTAATTTTGATTCTGTAACAGCAAATAAGAGCGGATTAAAACACAAAACAAACCACAATAGCTCATCAAACTTATTACGAATGCTATTCATATTTTGATGACAGAATAATAACCCTTTTGATTTGATACTTTCGGGCACATCTGGTTTAATCTGAACTTCGTTGCAGTCGTTGATCGTGGAGTTATCCTCAAAAAGCGATGAGTTGATTCGGTTACAGCCTGCATTTATCCAATTGTGATTCCTCTGCTGTGGTGATAGTGCTGGTGGTTTTCGGTGACGCTGAAACGATAAGTCATTAAAATTAGTTAACTCTGGTAAGGAGTTAAATGAGTCATCCATGGCGAGGGCTTGACTGTCAATAGCGTCATATTAAACATCCATCATAATCGTCATATTGGTAGAATCTGCACAATGGTACTTCTCTTTCCCCCTTATCCCCAATGATCATTGGTCTGGTCATGGTCAGTAAAAGGGATATTTAGCTTACTTGGCATTGGGCTACTATATTTATCCAGCCTCACCCAGTGCTGCAGTATATAGGTTGTGCTTATACGCACGATGCCATCTCAGCTTGGTCGGGGTTGAGCGGGATCCCAATTCTCTCTAACTTGTGGGCTGCTTCTCCCTTCTTGATAAAACAGCAGTAAAAAGTACTGAAAACTGGTCAGCAGTGCAGTTTTTCAAATAAACACTACATTCAGCTTAATGCGCAATGTTTAATATGCTTTGTGAAACTAATTTTGATTTTTTAAATTCACTTTTTCACTGATAATAATATTAAGTTGGTGGAGTGGTGCAGATCCACAACCACCTGCTGCTCTGCTCTGGAATTCGTTGCTCTTACATGCAACATTGGATTTAAACAAAACCGTTAACTGTACCCTACCGTAGCTTTTTTATGTAAGCTCGTTACGCAAAATACTACACAATAGTATTTTCGGCGATTTTTTATCTTACATGATTTCCAAGAATAGGAAAACCGTACTAGCGTGTAATTCTACCCGTTATAGAATTGACAGTTAAAGTTAGGTACATATAGTTTTAGGTACCTTATTCGCAGAAATATTTACACATAGGCATCCAATCCGACACAGAAACAGGACATCTTTCATTTCCAAACGTAGTACATTTATTACATAGATGAATGTATTCATCGTAGTTATAATTTTAGTTTGTTTGTCTGTCCGTCTGTCTGTCCGTCCGTGTGCGCTCTAACTTTGAAACGCGTCAACCGATTTATTTCAAACTTTGCACACAGACACTTCATGCCAAGTACTCCATCGCTACAGATTCCGGGCACAAACCCACTCTCGACAGCAGGGTCAAACAGGTCAAATGTTAACTTAAGGACAATTTTTTTATCGCATATCTTGATTAGGGCTTTAAAGTAGATCAACTTTTGTTAAGGAACTACAGTACTAACTTTTCTATTTCGTTAGAAAAACTGGTTACACTTTATGACTCGCCACACATTGCTCCAAAGGGGGGGGGGGCGAAAAAATACATTCATCTACGTACTCATTTTCGTGACTTGTCATGACTTGTTTTTTTCGTATCCTGATATGCTTTTGGTCTGATCGTGATGATTGCAAGCAAGACCGAATTCGATTTTTTTTAAATAGTGTGTTTTCTTTTTCTTAGAATAACAAGGTATTTTTAAAAGACTGAGTTAAAGTTAGCCGCTAGTAAAACTAGAGAAAGTATGTAGAAAGTATAGTTATGCCATTTGTGTATAAGCATACACAAGCTAGCTCTTTTCAACGGAGATACATACACAAACAAGTACTTATAACGATGCCGCTACTATGCTGCCGGAAGACTTCGGGTAGTAAAAGTTACTGCTCCAAGTATTTCCGTCGAATCAGATAGGACAACACATATCTACTTTCCTAGTAGGGAAACTAGTAACAAATACGGGCACGAGTGACAGAGAAACTGCCTAAGCAAAAAGCAGCACGCACAAAGTAATACATAATATGAGTGTTCGTTGAATGTTTGAATGTGTGACGGGTACTATAAGGGCGAGGGAAAATTTGCTCAGTCAGAATGGGAAAATGTGCTCGTCGTGTTGTGAGTATATTTTATGTTGTGTATATGTATGGTCTGATGGCTGGAAGCAGATTTTGTTTAAGGAAGGTTGGTGGGATGGCTGGTCGGGAACAACGACCTCACTGGCATTTCTCAACAACTTCTTTCCACTGACGCATTTATATAGTCAAACTGAGTCGAGTGAGTAGACCCTGTAAATACTTATATTCATCATCTTTATTGCCATGTTATATTGTTGAGGAAAAGGTAGGGAAAAAATATAAGAAATGGTAAAGGAAACTTTTAAAGTAAGTATACTACCTTCGACCTTCAATACCACTTTACTTTTGCTTGGTCTACTGATTTCCCTTGCCGAATCCTGCCTGGGTTTTGGCCCATGAAAACAGCAGCAGCATAGAACATCGGATCCACCAAGTCTTTTGCTCTCTTCCCTACTCATTTTACTTGACTCCACCAAACCTTCCCTTGCTCTAATGCATTGTATAAATGCATGTATGCACAAATATAAATCTGTATATAATGAATAGGTATATCCTAATGTTAAAGAACGATGGTTATAATGACTAAAACCTTCAGTGAGGAATTATTTTTCACTGAAACGAAAGGATGCTGGTTTATAAGAAATTATTTTGTATATGTACTAATGTACTTAACATATTAGGCGTCTTATTTTGTACATTATAAATTTTGTATGTATAGTATTCAGTACACAAGTGTACATTACCCATCTATTATGTGTTTGCCGCTTGCTTGCTCTCTCCGGATATTTCTCCTGGAGCAATATATCGAGCGAGTAAATGTGATAAGAGAAGAATGAGAGAAACGAGGGATAGTAAATGGGTATGGCAAGGGAAAGTGAAGTACGTAAAGTATCCAGAGAGAGAACTTTACACAGGTCAAAACGGCACGCCATGGTAGTGTCGGATTGTCGGTATATCCGTTTGTACGTTTTTGGAGGCGGTTGGGTCATAGATATAACTTTGACGTGTGCTAAGGGAAATAGAAACTAGTATTTGGAGAAGAGTGAAACTTGCCTTCACTGAGGTTAAGCCCATGGCACAAAATGATGTTCAAATGCACTTTCTCTTAACAAAGAGTGGAATAAAAATACTTATCTATAGTACTATGTTTCAACGGCCATTTGAATTCGTCTTCAGCCAAAAAGACGGGATATCTAGTATTCTTGCAGACGCATGGAAGGCCACATCGTAGTGAAAGCAGAAATGTGCAAGCGTAACTAGTTTAGTGGTTCCTGTGTCTAGTGGAAAGTTCCATAGATGGAGGTAGACGAAGCTCAAGAACTTCATTACCGATTTGCAACAACAGCAGAACGCATAAAAATGTTGAATGTTCATATATGCCAATACCAATCTTGTGCTGGTTTTACTCATTCATCCGCACGCGTTTAAACACAAGTATTGTAATAGTAAATACTAATAGTAATTGTAAAACTTAACATTTCACAAAATGGGGTTCACATCGCATAGTACACCGTGGATCACCAATTAAAATTGCACAGTTCTTAGCTTTCAACATTCTTGGTGACTAAAAATTATTTTATGCTATTATTATTAGTATCAAATGACAATCAATGGTGCATTCAGTTTTAATCACGTCTATGCATAAATAAGGTTAAATTAAATGGGATCTTTTCTCCTGAATTGAATGGATAATCTACTTCAACTTGCAACTAAATTCAATCAACTACCTAGCTTTTTCAAAGTGCAATATTAGTTATAAATATGAGGCCGGAGATGAAATTCGGAGAAAGTCTAAAGGCTCGGAAAGTCAAAAGAAACGTGAACGGCAAAAGCCGAGTCCAGCATTTTCAGAATTGCCTTCACTGAGCCTTTGACTAAGTAAAAGCTTTCCAATCGATCTTGTTACGCGGCAAGTTCTTAAGATGCCCTTACTTCAGCCGGAGAGAATTGTAAAGAGTTTCTGATTGAGAGAAAGCAAGTGTTTCAACGCAGTGTTTTCATGAAAGTGCACTGAAGACAACATCAGCTCAGCTGCCGGAAAACACATGAACAGTTCGTTTCGTGTTGTGCGAAATAATATTTTGTTGACTACATTATCCACTACATTAGTTACAGAGTTAAATAGAATATCTTTCAAGCTACAGTACTTAATTGTAATGGTATTCCAATACCAACACTTTCAATTGTGCCTGTGCCTGGCGTCATATCATGGTTCTAGAATAGAATAAAATAGAATAAAAATAACATTTCCGTTAAGTGTACTACGTTTTCATCGGTGCTTTGTAATACTAAATTTAGAATACTAGTACAAATAAAATATTGTTATTCTCTTAAGTTATACTTGATCCTACTTGATTATTTGTGTAAAACTTTTAGATTCTAGTTAAAATACACCAGAGTGATGTCAAATATAGAGCGGCAATCTTTTCTTGTTGCCATTGCGATAAAGTAACCCCCATTTGATTAACATGGGGAAGATTTTCGTTATTCGGAAAAAATCAAATCTTTGCTGGTCCATTTTACTTCACATAGTCTCTTAAATACACGAACTGGATACATGATAATTACAAATGGAAAAAGCAGTAGTCTAATAACTTGATTGCAAGGTTAACTTGACGCAATCTAATAACTTTTAAAAATGACAGCACACTTCTCTTCATATTGTCACGTTACACTGTAAAAAGTTGAACTCCATAGATTTCAATCTCAACATTTTGGATTTGATTCCGTTAAAAATTACGCTTCAATTATTTCGTGCATTTTAAACATTTTTGTATGCATATTTCATTAAAAATGATAAAAATGAAAGACTAGATGCACTCTGTTCAAACTTTGCATTCAATTTTTTTTGAAGACGTTCCGGCGACTGTTATCTTGCTGGTGATAAAACAAAGTGTAGTAAATTAAATTATTTTTTAACAATTGAGTATCAGATTATAACGGGCTTTCATGCACTTTCAGCTCAACTTGTATAACCTTCTAACATTCGTATAATGTATTATGCATACATGACTTTTTATGAGTTTACATATACAAGCATAAATCGATTGTGTATTTATTTATTTAGTTATTTATTTGGTACAAGTGGAACCCTTGACTTACAATTAAATGCAAGGAAAATTCTTCCTCAGGAAGATCATAATATTTTTACAAATTAAATTATTATTGATTGACATTACATTGATTTTGTTTACTTTAATGTCATGTAATCTTCATATTATGGCTGTATATTTATTTCCTTTGTATAGGTGACTACGAATTTTGAAATTATTTGGTGTATAAACAGGTTTTGGTGTTTGCGGAACTTTACTTTTAAATTCTTTGGTTTCAACCATGGAATTCACGAAGTATTGTCAAATAGGTATAATATAAATATAATACACACAAATAACAAATAAAGCATAAAATTGCGAATACTATTATTTTACACTCATGAAAATGATGGTGATCATGATCTCAAATCGCGTGTTCTGCTTCTAAAAGTAAACTTCATTCAATGTAACTACACCTAAGATTTTATAATTTCGAATCTACGGAGTGCAAAATAGCTTAGTTATTTGTAATGAAATGTATTTGACTATGTACGACTTAATAAAACTCAGATAGCACTTAATAAAAACCAAGACATTACATTGCATTACAACCAGGAACGAAAAGGCACAAAAAGTCATTCATTCATTCATTCATAAAAGAAATATTCTTTTGTAAATAAGATAACTAAATCTAATCAAAAGTCGTGAACAATTGGAATTTATTCACACTCATTCCTTCTTTTCAAAAATCATAAATTTTATGTTGAAGATTGTACTTGTGTGTGATGGTAGTAGTAGTATTTTACGAATTTTTAACGGAAAAGCGAAGTTTTAGTAGCTTTACTGCTCTAGTATTTCCTGATCCACATTACATCACGAAACGCTTCCTCACTCTCATCCTCATCCTCTGAATTGAGTATTATTGCCTCATATTGGCATGATTAAAGACATAAAAATGCAAAGCACATAATCATTTTCAGTTTGAAAAACACATCTCACGAAATATCAATGTGAAGTTCATGTACCGAAAATGGAGAAAGCAAAGTCTGAAAAAGAATATTGTATTTTTACTTACATTGTACAAGAATGACATGCTTTCATTTTACTGATTATTATAGATGCTTAGTAGTGTATTATACAGAACAAAATTAAATGTTGTTCCTTGCCTCTATTCATGCATCTTTCTCAGACAGTATACAAAATAAATACATACAAACGAAGAAAGTCTAGTAACTCGCTTCGGTAGTTTAATTTTATCAAGCGTATAACGTCAAGAGTAAAAAACACCATTTAAATCTATTGTAGTACTTTCTCTCACTCATATTACATATACACAGAGTGAGTTTCGTGAATGTTGACTGGGGGGCGGAGAATCACAAGCTTTCAAAATATAAACATAAACATCCTTTTACCCTTTTACATGGAAGCATGTATATACACGTATGGCTAAGATATGACGTGGAAAATATTTGCTACTGCTTCCAAAATTAATCCTTTCATTGACTTTTGGTGGCTCTTTAATTGTGAATTTGCTTTAGAGCTTTTTATAAATCCTCAATTAGCATGGTGAATGGGTGAATGTACGTATAAAGAAACCGAATTGGCAGAACTTGAGGTACTGCAGCTGTTTTAGTAACTCGCTACAACATAGCCCTCAATAGAAAACAATTAATGCGCTCTATATAGTCCCATTTAAGCAGACATTAACTTCATAGTGGAGTCAGTTGAATGAAGAGAGATGCATGAAAAAGTCTGCACGACTTTTTGTGAGGCAAGGCGAAAGTACATAATTTGGGCGAAAATGGAATTCACAAATTACGAAAAACAAAGAGCAGGAGATAACCTGCTGCTTTAGGAATTCTTCCTGATGCTGGCTCATGCTCAAAGAAGTCAAGCCAAACTAGTAAAAAGTAAGCTTTCATCATCGAAAGAATGGCTCCCTCGACTGTGGATAGTATAACCCTTTTAATGTTCTGTTGTAGTAGTAATTCATAATGTCACAAGCTTAACACCAAAGAGCAAAGTGAGATAGAGCTAGAGAACACAGCAACAGTACTACTACCACCGACCGGTAAAGATAAAAGTTGTGTTTGTTTACGCAGTACTTTAAATGGATATATGTGGTCCATCCAGCTCCGCCTCAGCACTCAATAAAATCATAATGGGCATTATGAAAAAAGTTAACTTTAAACAAAGACCTACACAAGCTAGGCTAGACCATCTTCACTTTCCCACAGTTTTATGTACATAATCCAACAGAGTAATTTTGCATGCAAATTGAACATTGAACTCGATCACCCCATACAAAACTAAATAACGACAACCACTGGTCTTTTTGGACGTGTTTTGCTTTCACCACCATACAGAAACGCAACTCATCATCAACACCCATCCCTGCAAATACAAGAGAATAGGTGCAATTCCACTGTCGGTCGACACAAAAAAATATTACTCAAAGCATTTGAGAACTTCATTTTTGGACAATGGCAAAATACAGCACAATAGGCAAAGTATACCAACAAAAAAGCGAGAATAGTTCGCTTTCAGAGAGTTGAAACAATGGAATAGGATTGGACAGCATAAATGCCTAGCTGTACAACTAAAGTGTGTGCACGAAGGACACGGTTAGTTCAGATAAATCATGCGTTATGATTTGTTCATTTCTTTCATACTTGTCACTTTCAGCTATCTTACTTTCTCGATAAAGCTTTTTTTTATTATTACTATCACTTGAATATATCTTATTCCAGTATTTCATCCGCGGATGTATACTCTACATATATAATTATATATTTATACATTAAGCTTTGATAATTGTGATGTACAATGTTGGACTTAGAGAAATAAATGTCAGCAGAGAACTCTGAACTACTCCAAATCAGGAGAACGTGTCTAGTGTCTGCATACCCAGATATGTTTAGATTCCTCCGAGTGTTTTTCCACATTTCAAAGGAATTTTCGTAGGTAATAATATCAAGACCAACAGTTAAATTTCCCTATACTTCTAAATCTTAATGCAGTATACTATGGTATGCCATCATCATAATGATTTCTGTGGTTTTCGTGAATATCACGTTGCAATAAGGTAGACTTTTTGCTGAGATGTTACGGATAATAATGATGCAAACTTAGCATAAAACTTGTATCTTCAAATATTCCATCCCATGTCAAACATGTTGAGGAAGCAAAACAGGAAAGCATCTCATCATCTCACCTATCTGAAACATTGAGACATATTTATAAATACTACTTTCCTCATCCGATTTAATCATTAATAGGGACGATGAAGATGTCTACCGGATGTTGCTAACTACCTTTCAACACTCTTGTGAAATAAAACATCTCCTAACTATAGTTTATATACAGTGTACTTTTGGACTACTGAATGTGTAGAGATGTTGTTGGATGCGCTGCGTTTACCACTAGCAATCCACCAGTTGTTGTTTTATCTATTTTATAGTTGGCAGTTTCTCTGTTGCCACTTAGCCACAATAAATGTGTGATTGTATTTTAGCTTTACGCTTCGTCCCCACCGAAAACCCTGTGCCAAAAATCTTACACTGGAAGATGTTCATTTATGAAAAGTGAGCGAGTGAAAGTGTAGAGGGAGGAGACTGAGGAGGAAAAGTGAGGATACCCGAGGGGTTCATAGTCATGGCTTAATCATTTATCAGTAGTTTAGTAATTCCAGATAAAAGGAGAAAGAAGAAATGCACACAAGGACAGGGAGGAGAAATGTTTCAAGGGAATAC
This sequence comes from Entomobrya multifasciata, assembly GCA_034693345.1. NCBI lineage: Eukaryota > Metazoa > Arthropoda > Collembola > Entomobryomorpha > Entomobryidae > Entomobrya > Entomobrya multifasciata. The sequence continues at coordinate 9,728 of JAQFXM010005031.1, forward strand.
AAAAGGGAGAATACTTATTTCGCATTCTTCTTTGCTTACACAAGCTTTATTGCTTGTGTCGTCTTGCCGTGTGTCCTTCTTTACGCGCCGAGCTCGTGTGATGTCAAAAAGGAGTGAACGGAAGTAATTACAAGACTATGACTCGAAAGTAGAAGCTGGAAATAATAATTATGTATGTATAATGTATAAAGTGCTTGCTTTCTAGTGTTGGATAACTAATTATATATATGATGATAATGGGGGTATGAATGGTAAACAGAAAGAAAAGGAGGAAAGAGAGAAAAGAGCTTGTTCCCATACTACTAGTGTAGTTGTGTCTTTCCTTTTAAGGCCAGAAGCACTTTTATGTCGTAATGGGAGTAATTAAAAATGAAATGGACGTTTCTGATTTATGCAAATGTTTGGTTTACTACAAACTACCGCAGCACCACTACTGATGTTATTGTAAGGATATCACATCGTACACAAACAAGTAGCACAGATGTCTTCCTTTCACTCATTTTGTGTAGGAGAGTACGCCAAAACTCGTCTCGGCTAGGCAATGAATACGAAAAAAGAAAAGACATGATCATCACAATCACGTCTCCTCACATCATGTAGCTTTTTTAAAAGAAAATCACGCACCGTCTGCACAATTTTCCTTTTCCATAATATAATACTAATAAGCTAGTAGACAAAAGCGTACAGACAAGAGGTACGTGCTACTCGCTCAGTCCTGTTTTACTTTAACCAACTCACCCTTTTCTCTATGACGGCAAATATAAGTACATTCTTTGTGCTGTATTTTGCCTTCACTTTCACTTTGTAGTTATTTCGCTCATTTAGATTCCGTTGTCATCATCATGATTTTGCTTTCTAGCTTTGCTTTTTAGTTCGCCATTAGCTTTTGCTATACAAATGAACAGAACCCAAACAGGGTATGGATCACTTCAAACAACTGTGTACGCTTTAGTAAAATATTTATACAAATATACAACTTTACATTCATATTTTTTCATATGCTTCAGATGTATGTAAGTTTGTGCAATTCTGACGTGAATGAGTAAATGATATGAAATGACGTTTTGTGAAAGTTTTGATGATTATCGATGCTTGTAATATTGTACTTTTATTAGTAAACGCATATTAGTTAATTAAATAGGGAATAATGTTGCATACCTTTCGCCGCCCACAGCACAACATGGAATCACCCGTTTCTGTCTGGATTTTAACCTCCCGTCGTCCACGTTTACTACGGCGCACTCGACGTGACGTAGATTCGCTCAACTTGCTAAAAGTCTTGGTGACCTTGTAGGATAGCTTGAGCCGGATAAGGATAAGGTGATGCTGCTCCTCTTGGTGATAGTGTTGAGTAACCTCTGACACGAGGCCAACCATTGATGCTGCATTTATGTTAGCACGTCTGCAAGAATAAAACGAGATTTAATAAGGTATTTCATACAAACAAGTGTTTAAGTGAGCATTCCTGCAACTAAACTTTCTGATTGGAGTGGAGTTAATTATTGTATAAGTTTTAGGCAACTTGTTTTTAGCAAGTAAAATGTAAAGGACAGGCGATTTTTGTCATAACTTGCATTTCCATTCATTGTTACTAAACTTTTGTGATATTGAGCTAGTATGCATATACAATATGTACATAAACACACATAAACACAAATATACACATAAAATGTTGTGCTTTTAGTTCACAATTTTTATTGATCACACGAATAGAAGAAAAATAACTTCTCATCTGTTGTGTTTCAAAAGGTCATCTTATTCATTCTGATGTGCCCAAACGTAAAAAGGCTTCTCGTGTTCCATTAGTTCAAGTAAATGATAGCTCGAGCAGTAACATCAAATAAAAAATACATTGTTTTCCACCTCTGTGCTCCTGCGCTTCTACTTTTCTCAAAAATTATAAACCACGTCAAGCTTGACAACGTTGATGTTTAAAAAAAGTCTTCTTATCCCGTATCATCAAACCCTGTACACAAAAAAATCCAAGAAAACTGTTTAGAAGTAAAAACACCTCTATAATGATTGCTGCCAAATATTTAGATAGAGATTATTTAACGTGTTAGAAGTTTACGATAAGTTTTAGATAAAGAAAATTTAGGACATTGTCCTCGTCACACTCAGGAGTTCATTATGTCAGGTATTTTTTTCATTTCTCTCTTCACTTAAGTATTTTGAGACAGGATAAAATGTCAAGTGCGAATACGTGTGCTACAGTCACAATCGAAATTTTACGTGGACTTGTAGCACTCAATTGTAGTTCATTATCTAATTTTCATTGAAATATCTCTACTTGGACTAAGAAGCCTGTAAAGTACATGTTATGCTACATCATGCATATATAATCTACCCTGTAACCAAATCATGAATCAAAATATATTCTGAGAAATTGGTCGTTTAAAATATATATCCTGCCCTTTTATCTCTTTTAGCTAACGAATTACTACTTTTCCCTATATCATTTTTAATAAGAAGTTCTTAGACGTTTTGTTAACCCAATAATTTTCTGCTGTTGTAAGAAATGGAAGACCAAACCGGTGCCACATCGATATAATTTCTTATATCGAAACATTACTACCGAACTACAACTACATCAACTTGTATTTGTTCTTCTGCTGATCCAAAAATACCATAACCATTTTCTAAGAAGACAAAAATGTACTTCCCTCCTGAGATACTCAAAAAAAAGTGCTGGAATCGTAACTAATTCCTTTCCATAAAGACTTAGATACGGATAAACAGGGAGAAAGCTTCTGGAAAAAGCTTTGCACTTCGGTAGTTGTAAGTTGAGTTGTAATTGTAAGTACGCTGGTGCAGACTGCAGCATTAGCGCAACTAAAAATTGCGTACTATTAATACTTTTAACAAAATTTATACAAAGTTATGTATGCGTATGTATCGGAGAAGTCAACATTGAATGCTACATGGGTGCGACAGTAAAAAGGAAATGACAGTACGAGGAAAAAAGGTAGAGTAAAAAAAAGTTTTTTTTCAGTGACAATTCATTTTCGACTAAGCGGGCGAAAACACATAAAGCCTTCACTTTCTTCTGCAAGAAAGGATGAAGATGAACAAGTTGAGTGGTTCAAAGAAGCGTAGAAAAACATCCTCATCATCATTGCTACTATCATCACCATCACCAATATTTTCCTTTTTATAGAAAAATGTATGGTGGAAACGTGGTGACGGTGACATTACGCATTACATCCACATCACATGACATTGTATTACGCGTCACATACTTTCAATGTCAACCAAGTATAATAAAGTGACAGAACACGTCTTTATGAATATATATCCATCTATCCAGGCTTTGTACGTTCTGTACCAGCTTCTACGCTAGAAATGCGCATAAGCGTTTTATCCGTTCTATGTGGTTATATAAAACTTTATATGATTGCTATTATGTACATTGTTATTATTCTTTATCCCTTATAAGCACTCAAAAGTGATGGAAAGTGCAATAAAATGAAGTACTAGCTAGTTTTCTGTATGAAAGAATAGGAAATGTGAAAAGGGGAAGAAAAAGATTAGAATGGTGGTGGAAACGGTGAAAGCATTGATGGATTTTTATACGCTTGCTTGATAGTTTCAGTCTAACACAAACACATATATTGCATCTTCGTTTGGGTTTTTTAATGAAACCTATGTCAGTGTTGCCCCAATGTTTTAAAAACTCTCAATCGACACTGAAAAATTCTAAATGGTGCCTGCATTTCTTTAATAAAATCTTATGTATGTGTTACCAAAATTAGTTGGGTTATAAATTAACAAATCCTATTAAGATAAGATAAAATTGTACAGCCATGTAAAAGAACAGTGTTTCACTTCCCGAAAGTGTACAATACATGCTAAAGTTGCACACATACTGATGATGCAAACATAAAATGGAATATCGATGCGATGACCATTGTTCAAAAAAGTTTAACTTGCAGTTTTTATAATACGGTATAGCTTGTATTCAGCGGATTTTCTGTCCGACATCATTTCTTTATTCCAGTACAAGTGCAAAACTAATCATAGGAGTTCAAAGCAGATACATATTGTGTAAATTTCATTATGTAAATTCGTGCATACAGCTTCCGTATATAGTTCACTCCAGGTACATGAAATAACAGAATAGAAATATGAATAATTTAATAGCGTTAAGTGACGTATACAAAAGGCTTTCGCTTACGTAAAAGATGTTTCCATTCCATTTCTGCATTATTCATTTCACAATAAAATGAAGACCTTGACTCGAAGAAACGGTCGTATTTTTTCATTTAAAGAGACCTTTGCAAATATAAAAATACTTTCATTCCTCCACACTCAACGACATCTGCCATGTTATGACTATGGCTTTCTCTTATTTTCTAGCTAACATAGAAAGCAGTTTAACTGTATGCATTACAGGCCATATAAAGGCCAAAACAAGTAAAAACAGCAAAGTTTTGTTGGTTTTTGATTTGAGTTTGTATACTTACAATACCCTATCTCATGAATAAATATTATCAATGTAAACGGGCGCACAAACAAAGAGAATACATAGCTTATGCAAATAAGCCGAAAGCATTTTTAGATTTGGATTGCATTATTGACTGGCTAAAACAAGGTATATGAAAAAACGCTACTACACCAAGCCAAAGCCCTTTGCTTCCATTTTCGTTTACTTCCTTTACATAGGCAAATCTTGTACAAATATGATGCTTTCTTTTGCACTGAATTTCATATGCACATAAGTAATGTAACAAAGCTATACATTGAAGAACTCGGAAGCAAGTAAGCGTGGCACTGAAGATTATAAAAAAATGTTTGCCGTCGTATTGAATTGGATAACAACTTTAATGGATATTTTTTGGGGTTTTGGTTTACAAATTTGGTAGAAAACTTTATGATTTGATCCTAACAGTAAACAAGGTATAAATATGAGAAAGTAGTAAAAGTTTGTTGTTGGTTGTCGTATGTTCTTTTTGCAGGGTAACCTTTAAATCATAATCACCTCAATATTACAGTTTTCATGTTGGGTACTTTGCATGTTGGGTACTATAAACAGTACTAGTGACAAAGTTACAACTTGAAAACCTATATCTTGAGATTTTAGGAAAAGTAAAGAAAACCGCATACTTCACCGTGACTTTTCCTTTTCCATTGTTTGTTCTTTCCACTACTACCACTACCACGTATGATCAAGAGATGATTTTTTTTGAAATGTGTGCATTGTGCATGGCGAGGGAGTGAGGAGGCATACAGAAGAAGATCTATCTCTGCTTCTCATAATATTCCACAACACACAGAGCAGCATCCGGAATATAGCACTTGAGAAGCATGAAAAAGAGGAGAAAAAGTAGAGAAGCGTCTTCCCCTGAAGTATAGCTCTATGTGGTTAAATTCAAAATAAATGGAGGGATTTACAAAGATCAATTCTCGTCTCATATTTATAAACGTTCTTATCCTTTTGAGTTTTCTCTCGATTTTCACATTCGTATATTTTTGTTGTTTTGGATTCAGATAGCTTAGCACAGCTTTATGCCAGATGGAAATTCTACAGAATTCTAATATAATATGGTCAGATTTACAAACAGGCTACGGGTTAAGCTAAAAAAAATACATGGTAAATTTAACAATATCTCATAACATAACGGGTTTATGCAAGCTTAAGATATTTAAATGCAACTGGAAATGCCATCAGGGAGGAATGAGAAGAAGAAAACTTAGAGTTTACTCTAGCAAAATGGATTATTAAATTGGAAAATGCTTATGCTTTCGAAGTTTCATAGTGCACTGCCTTTTCCAGATACGTGGAAATAATAATACTGAATAAAATGTTCGTGACTTAGCGTGGTGGCAAATGCGGAGTATGTGTTTACTGTACATTTATATTTAGCGTTTACTTTCTGCTAAAAAATATGTGATTCTCCTGTATTCATGTGATACTACAGAACAAGCTGGCAGTGTAAGAGTAATAATTAACGTTGACAGCTATACATTATACGTTTTAGCTTTTATTTGTTCCTGGCTGTTTACTGAAACTATTGATAGTTTGCCTGACAACTAATCACGGAATTACACATCCGAGGTTTTTTCTTTTAGTCTATTACCAAGTAA
>JAQFXM010005032.1:0-15806 GCA_034693345.1 Entomobrya multifasciata
TTTCACCATTTCCATTTTGGCTGTCCAGCGCAGCGCGAATGATGTAGCAAATTCCCGAATCGCAAGTTTTACGCGTGATGATTTGATACAAAAAAGCTAAGTTACGAAGTGGGTGCCTGCAGGAGGCTTGGTTTTTACTTTTAACCTGTTACGATAATTAGTTGATATTTTTACGCAAGCTTGGTTTTAATTTCTCAAACTGATTGTGAAGAAATTGGAAGAACAATGGCCGGGTCAATTCCGGAAAGCATTGTTGAGGACATGATGAGGGAGTTCGAGAAGGTTAGAAAGAATTTTTATGGTACAATATGTATCTTGTGTTTGTGTTCTGAAACGACTTGAGTTGTAATCTAAATTATTATCATGTTTTGACGTAATTTCATTCGTTAATCTCTATTTAGGTATTGGCGAGTGCAAGTGAAGGAGGAGGTGGTTCAGAGTCAGAGTCCGAGACGTTAGCATCCCCACAGCCCAGCTCATCAAGCACTACTGAAATTACTGAGCAGGAACTCGACGAAATTCCTGTCAAGATCGCTCCTGCGGGGACGAATGTTTCAGATTTTGGACTGAACACTAGTCCATGTGCCAATTTATGGGAACCTATTGACAAATCTCAGATATCTTTCAATGGAAGCTGCAAAACCGAGTTTACATACGACGATATGGACACTTTGGACAACGAACTTGGGGAAATTTATGGATATTATGAGTTGAGCTCTATAAGCTACAATTATGCAGCGTTCCATGTGTATTTAGAAAAGAAGAAGATTGACAAGTGGTGGACGCTTGGCTTTCGAGACAAATGCAATTTCTTTGATGATTTACTGGATGACTTGGAACAAGCCGACAAGTACAAACAGTCGGATGCGTTAATAGCTGTTAGCTATTTGGTGCAGGGATGCTGGCGAGATCTGGAAACTGCTTCGGAACAGTCGCAGAACATTGAGGACAATGTGGCCATGTTGTTACACTGCAATGGATTTTGGAGGTTATGCAACTTTTTGACCTGCAACGTTATGTAAGGCTTTTAAGGATTGCAATACATATTTACTTAATTAACGTCATGAAATGAATTGAATATCAATTTGTGTTTCTAAAAAATACGTGCATAATATTTTTTATAGATATAAGATAGAATGGGAATCAACGTCTGCGGAATGGGGTGTCTACGAACGAATGATGGAAAATTGTCTCAATGTCTTGTGCACTATTACCACTGTGGCTTTCATGAAACAGGATGCTCAGGATTTCATAGCTGATTTGAGTAAGTGTCAGGTGCAATAGCATATTATACTTTTTTCTACTTTTTTCTTTTTCTGGTGTAAGTTTATAAAAATAAGGCTTTTTTATTTTGTAGGATCTGAGGATGGTGATTCTGTTCTCATTGCTGTATTTGACTGCTTTGCAAGAATTGTTACGACCTTAAGTAGCCGGAGTTTCTTAATCAAGAAATTATTATTGTTTGCAAGAAACATACTTTTGCTGAGTGCTGGGGGTACGGATGATCTCAGAAGCCAAAAAGGTTAGTTTTAACCTTGTAATTTCTGTTGAAACTAATGCAAGCCTCCTAAACAATTTGTATTGTATTTTTAATTTTTCTGTATCAATTAGAAATAATTCGTAAACAAGCAGGATTAAAACCAACTAAGGAGGACACTATTTTGAATTGTCAAAATATCGACGTACTCCAGAAAAGCTCTCATTGGAACGGCATGAAAGATCAAAACCGGTTGATGACAACAGAAGAGGTATGTCAAGAACTATGTCAAGAATCATTATGCAGTTTCTAAATAATTGTCTTAAATTTTTAAAGTTACATGCATAAATTTTATTGTTAATTTTCAGCTTATGGAATGCACGCGGCGATATTATGAGGCTGAAAAGCAATTTTCGAGTGACACCGCAAGTAAGTTTTACATTTACAAGGTACAATTTTAAAACAAAGATGAAATTGAAAACGTAAAAACTCCTATAAAATACATTTTTAGGCTCAAGGAAATCTCTACCTTGGTCCCCGAAATCGTCGATCGAAAACCTCAGAAGTTGTGTAAAAGACTTCAAATTGCAGATGATCTTTTCACAAGCAATGCCCGTTCCCATCAATCAGAGACATCAGTTGTTGGTTGAGGTAAAGTATATATTTGAAATTTACTAATGTTTCCATCAGCCCAATTAGTGACAATATTCGATATTATGCATGGACAAATTTTGTTGGTTCCCTAGAATCTGTACGTTCCATTGTCAACTTTTCACGTGCAGCAAGAGAAGTTGATTCAGGATTATCCCGGTATCTTCCGAACTCAAGAGGAACCGTTCCTGGAAAGAATTGATGAAATTTTTTCAGCTATGATGCCTTCGCTTCAGGATATTATGACTGCGTTGATGTTGGTGCTCGTTGATGCTACACCTCAATCTAATCAGGCTCAGCACCAGCAGAGAAACAACGCGGATCTGCCATTTATCCCACGGTACGGTAATATAGAATTTGGGGAAATTTTTAATCATACATTGTAAGTTTACTCATTTTGAATTATAACTAATTGGAACATTTTGGAATATGTAGAGTTGAAGCAGATTTCAAGTATCCAGTAGAAGATAGTAAGAGACAGGCTGAAATAATCGTGAAGGCTATTTCCACTATTCTTGTTTTGTTGCTGAAATATACAAAACTGAACCACATCTACCAGTTTGAGTGCATGGCGTCTGAAATAATGGCTGTGAATTATTTACCCACGATGCTCAGATTTTTTAACCGTGATGTTGCACGTCATCTTACTCAACGACCAGTGTAGGTTATCATGTTATCAAATAACTGTTATGTAATAGTGCTTGGTATTACTTGGTTTAAAGTTTGTTAAAATGATGGGTTTTTTGTAAAATGTAGAATGGAGTACGTTGACTGTCCGTTTAAGGCGATATATGTGGACTTGTGCTTAAGCCATGACACAGATTCGTTTACTGATGGCATATATGGATTATCATGGAGGAATACATTTTCACATATCAATTTGTTGCGAATTTCAAACAAAATTGTGAAAGGAAAACCAAGCCGGATTTTGGTAAGTTATTAGCTTTTTATAGTAAATTTATGCAACCAAGTTTTTCATGAAGATTAGGTACTAAGGGATTGTCATTCATTTGTATTTGTATAGATGCTGCGAATGTTCAAAGCTCACTTTTGCTTTACACGGGCTCTCGATGTTAGAGACTCGTTGTTCCAGCAATATGTTTTAAAGCTTTTGAAGCTTCAATGCAGATTTCTGGATCCAGAATGGAAGCGTAACAACCAGCGCATCATCTCTGCAATCTACCATAAAGTGCGGCACCGACTTTTGGAAGATTGGATCGGGGAGATCTCTTCATCAAGTATACAAACAGAAATATTTTAAATTCAATTCTCGTTCGTTTAACTGGAGTGAAAGTAATAATAAATTGTGTATTTGTTTATTTGTAGACAAAGTGAAGAAACGGTCTGAGAATAAGGTGAAGGCAAAGCAATGGCCGTGGGAGTATAGTTTTGAGGAGTTCTCTTTGCATGAAGACATCGTTTCTTATCTAACGAGGAGATATGGTAAATCTTCAGTTCGTCGTAAAGTAAGCAATTTTGATGTAAATATTATTATAGTGCTTGTCTAAATAATCATTAAATCATTAAATACTGAATGATTTTTTATCGTGTTTAGGAATGCAGCTTTTTGTTTGAACTTGAAGAGCACGGCACTTTTTCGTATGATATCCCTGAAAAATTCAAGAAGAATTATGAAGATTGGCTGGACAAGGAAGTTCACACCAAGAATATCGATTGGGATCATTTCCTTCGGCGTCTATCTGTATAATTTAGTTTTGCAACGTATTTTGTGCAGCTTACGATTAGCTGATGATTATAATATACTATAGATTTAATACAATGAATTCGTGTAAATGGGATGATGATTTCGGTGATACTATAATTTTACAGATGAACTACAAGTAGAATTTTGTTACTACTCAGAGTATATTTTTTATAAATTTGATGATCGTTATCTATTGGAGTATGTATGATTAAATGATCCTTTCAGTCTTTTCATAGGCACAATAAAATGAATCTATACATTGTTTCGCTTGAACATGAATACGCTGTAGTACCCGTTTCTCATGAAAATTGAAAACATTTACACATTTGTCAGAAAGAAATTGATAATTTAACTGTGTTATGACACGCCATATAAGTTGAGTAGGTGGGGTGATGATCAGGGTAAGGGTGGATATTTTATTATGCAGCACAAACGAATGCAGTTCATATACATATTTTTCGTTCATAGATACTACACTACAAATGACAAATAGCAAAGTACTAATGACCGCTTCTAATTATTTTGCGTGTTCTGCGGAAAAAACGGAAATTTCTAGCATTCTTGTATCATTTAGCAATGGGTAAAATATGAGTTCGAAAAACCCGCATGCACAACAAGTAACTTTGGACTTAGCTAGCGATAATTGCTTTCTCACACGTGCATGCTTTCAGCGTAATTGCAACTTCGTGTCGCTCGGGGAGAGGATAAATTGGTGAAAGCAATATTTTTATACAAGTGGTTTCTCCAATAGTCGAAGTATAAGATACTTACTAACTGAAACAAAGAGTTACTTTAAACATCTTGCATCTTTAGAAGAAGCACTGCAATAAAATTTGTACAAGTTTGCATTTGCTTGCCCCTAAGGTTGGATGATTTACGGTGTCAATGTCAGCTACTTTCTGAATTATAGCCTTATAAGTTAAGTAATTTATCTTTGGTTCATTAGACGTGCGTACTATATTATATTATTTCCGGTAAAATAGGCGAAAGTAAATAGTTATGTACATATGCAAAAATATACGGCCGAAAATATTATCATAAAATGGTTTTCCTATGTACTTTTGCAAAATTGGTAATGTTTCCCATGTACTAATTACGCTGTCGTGTCGTGACTCAACTCTGTCCTGCATGCCATGGACGTGGACTAACTCCGAGAAACCATGCACGATAATTGTAAGCGAAGATCAGTATATATAAATTACATGCACCGAGAAATTCGGGATCAGAAGCAATCTTGCCACTTGATGAATCACACTTTTGCTCCCAAAATGAAGTTTCAGAGAGAAAATTTGAGAAAGTCTTTTCATAAGAAATCCATAACTGGACTTTTAACCAATTAAAGTGCTAGTGTTATCAGTTTTAAAATGTACGGAGGAAGTAGAAGCAACAGTTTTTGTATTTCCCAAGGAATCTATCGAACGAATAGTCTTCCCACCATACCAATAGAGAGGGAGGAGTCTATGCGGAGAAAGCAAAGAGGTGACAGCGTTTTCACTCGAAAGTGCTGTGAATCCACTAAAATTTGTTGGTGGGAGCCGGATCCGGAGTACCCAAACAGCACGGTTGACTTTTGTCTTGATACGTCTCTCCACGGGATGAAGTATATTTGCCAGCCACAGAGGCATTTAACAGAAAGGTAAAGTATATTGGGGTAATGTGAACACAAAGCTATGTCAAAAAATATATGTACCTGTAACGTTTCTTTTCAGAATTTTTTGGTTGATTGGGTTTGTCGTTGGAATATTTACTGCTGGTTGGCTAATAACTGACCTTTGGTCGAAGTACCTGAATAGTCCTGTGGTTGTGACCTTTCAACCTTTTGAAACCACTATTGATCAAATCCCGTTTCCAGCCGTGACGAGTAAGTAATGATAATGAATGAGTCATCTCTGATGACTACTTTAGTTGTGCTCGTTCATTCGTTAATTTGAGACTTTCACTTCTAATTTAATTTGTTAAAATTCAGTTTGCAACATGAACAAAGTACTTCGAAGCAAAGCAGAGGAATTTATTGCGTTGGCCCAGAAGAACAATAGCAATGCAGAAACATTGGAAGCTAGAAAAAATCTTTTTTACGTTGACCATGTTTGTTCTTCTTCAAAGAGTTTTAGTAAAAGGTTTAACTATTCATTGAGTCGCGGAACGATTGACCGAGATATTCTTGACATGGTTCAAATTAGAGATGGAGATGATGAGCAAAGTGATGTAGCGAGCTTCTTGAAAAGAGTAAGCAATTTTGAAATTTCAAAGGAATGAGTTTTTTTATTGGATATGATTGCATTTTTCTTGAAAGTTTTCTTACATATATATCAAATTATTTTAAAGGCTTCACAACCTTGTGCAGACATGCTTTTGAAATGCATGTGGAATGATGAAATCACTAATTGTAGTGAACTATTTAAGCCAATCGAAACTGATTTTGGGAAATGTTGCTCTTTCAACAACGTACCGCCTTCTTTGCTGTCCAAGCATTTGTAATTTATTAAAACATTTCATTGATATTGAATTGTGATATCATTTTCATATATAAGCCGTTTTATTTTTTAGAAACGATTCTCGGGATGACCCCAAAGAAATTTCGGAATGGTCAGAGTGGGACATTGACAAATTTGGATTTTTTCAACCAGAAGTACAACTGAAACCTGAAAGAACTTACCCCAGACGCCAACTTAAAGCGGGCAAGACCTCTGGTCTTTCGATACTTTTGAACCCTGATTTGCATGAATACTTTTGTACTTCGAGTGATAGTCAAGGATTTCGAGTAATATCGATTCAAACAAAAAAATCATGAATCCTGAATATTTTCTGATTTAAATTGTGCTTGATTTTGACTTTCAGTTGGCAAAGCATTTGCCAATCGATGTACCACATGTAATGGATCTGGGAATTGCCATAAAGCCAAATACGGAGGTTTTTCTTGGAGTAAAACCCGAGATCACCCTAGCTGATCCAGACATCAAAAGTTTTAAATTGGTACATTTTTTGTATAAATATTTATGAGTTACTATATTTTAGTTCCAAAAAATGATGCTCATATTTGCAAAATATTTATTCTCAGAATAAACGAAATTGCTACTTTCAAGGAGAAAAGGAATTGGCATATTACAAATATTATACCACCACAAATTGTGTTGAAGAGTGTATTGCAAATAAAACTTTTGAGCGTTGTCAGTGCGTTCGCTACTACATGCCAAGTAGGTAGCTCTGCAAGTTCGTTTATAATCATAGCCTTGCAATAATAAGCCGAATTTGATCAAGTTTAATTGTCAAGATATTAATTTTAGGGGACGATCTAAGAGATTTATGTGGGCCAGGAAAATTTGAATGTGCTGAACGAGTAAAAAGTAATAATATATGTATTTCTCCTCTTCACTATTGCAATTTTAAACAAGTTTTGTATCGCTAACTTTGAAATTGCATTATAAAAATATTTCAGAGGATGCTTTGCAAGTTGGTGCAAAGTCTGGATGCGATGACTGCTTACCATCTTGTGCAGAGCTGGAATATTTCTCTGAAACTTCTTACACAAATATTCATAAAGGATTAAACATTTGGGTTGACGAGGATAATGTAACAGCTTCTTGGTACACAGACAAAATGATCTAATTATATAACATAAAGAATGGTAAGTAATATTTTAATTACACTAACAGTTGTGTCTATGTTGTATTTTTGAAGGGCAAGCAACAATGTTTCCATTGTGCACATCTTTTTTGCACAAGATTCCACCTACGCAAGAGTACGTAAGGAACTGTATGGTTCGGTTGATTTAATTGGTATGTTGATGCACACTGAATGGTTTGTGCATATTATTTTATAACATGGCATATTGTACATGTAATAGTTTTTGAAGATGTTAGTAATTTGTGTTTGTTTTATGACTTGCTTGCTGCAGCCAATACTGGAGGCATCCTTGGACTTTGTTTGGGATTTTCTGGCCTGAGTCTCATAGAACTTATTTACTTTTACACTTTTCGAGCATGGTGTCGAATTCGCAGAAGACATTCAATCTGGACTATTGCTGCTCTCAAAATTCATCGCATGTGGAAGAGAGCAAAAGTACGCAATATGAAACATAATCATCGTTCTGACAGAAGAATCTTTCGGGCTAACAACAACCAGTCGCAGTCAAGTATGATAAGAGACGGCCTTGGAAGAAATGATCCTTTTATTGCAATTCCTTTGGATTTCAATAGTAAATTTATACTTGGGCGAGGTTTGTCATCACCATCATCCCAACATATGGATTAAATTACACTTTATCAACATATCAAACATAAAATCTAGAAAATTCCTCATTCATATATGTACCAAATGATGTTTTACTCGTCTTGCTTTGTTTCATATCATTGTGACATGTATTAATTTTATTCATGTCGATGTGATTCTTGTGAAATTAATTGTACACGTTTCTCAAAATATGCATGTAAAACTAAGTTCTATTCTAGGATAAAACTTAAACATACGTTCACAGCAATTATTAGGCACGTACGTATAAATACTTTTTATCTAAGCGAAAACAAACAATTAATTAAATTAGATGGTTTAGATATTTCCAATGCTTCAAATATCATATTTTTCTCTATATAGTATTTTTCCAAAAAAGTGAAGCCACTACAACCCGCAACATCTTTCCTATTTTTACTTAAAGAACAGCAGCGTATACTGGGTCACCAACTTTCACTTTCTCCCCTGCTCCATCCAGTAAACCCAACTGCAATCCAATGACAGCTTGATTTCCGACCAACTTATCCACCGCTTCATGTCCGTAGCTTCGTACCATTCTTTAAAATGACAAAAGATAGCAAACTGGTTAGATTAGAATTTAGATGTGATGTGACATTGCAATATGTGTATGATATGGTGATGTATGATATATATTTGACTTAGTTTCAAATAAATATAATGTTTAGAATATATTAACTATTAACCTGGTTAATGTTGAGAGAGGTTCGCCATTTTCGTCAAAAGTGCCCTTGTCGGGATCCACCGTAGTCAATTTGCATCTACAAGTTTAATATTTAAAAATCATGTACAAAATGTTATTTTATTACTATGCACGCATGATACTCATTTCCTCAATCTGTGGGACAGCTTGATAAAACGATGTTTGAAGCAACATTTTAGCTTTCAAACCTTGTACAAGGCTTCGATGCCTTGAAAACAGGTCCATAGTCCCCAACCCTAACAAACCCCCAATAGTCCTCTGAAAAGGGATCAACAACTCCAGTGATGAGAATACTTGGGCGGAAATTACGGTGTGTTACTGATTTCTCCAGCTTCATGTTCAACAATTGCACACTCTCTTCTGCTATTAGCATATACGACGTTTGATCAGAGAATGCTCCCTGGAAAATATTTCAAACAGAAGGAAAACCTGAAATTATATACGCTTTCTAATGACATGCGTTCTTACATGCGGTCTCATGCAAACTTACTTTGTGAGATGGGTCAAAACTAGGGAATTTTTTCTGCAAAGGAGTTAACGTTCGTTGTGTATTATCCATGGCATGATAAAGTAACCTTAAACCTTCTTTATCTAGAAAGGTTGATAGCCAGGATGCAACTTCGTCACCGCAATCCAAAGCTTCTGCAACATGATCTTCGAAAATTCTGAAGAGAAAAAATACATTGAACATAATTGTAAATACATTATGATGAGGAAAAAACATCGATACAGTAAATCAACGTCACATTAGTCAACGAAATAGTATTGGAATGGATTGATTACATTGCTGTGTTAGGTGACATTGACTTGTAAACTACAAGTCGTAAATTCATAAAATCATTAACATTACCTGCATGAACGCTTGAGTTCGGGAGTGTTCTTTGGAGCAATAAAAGTGACAGGTTCAGTCTCAGTGTTCTGAGTGCTCAAAGTTATTCGATTGTCATTTATGGTAACATGAATTAAAGCCATTTTCGGGATTGTCCTCTGAGTTTGGAAAACAGAACGGCTATCCACAACCATAAATATTCTGTCCCTCAGGTAATTCGACACTATTGCATGGAAATTGACGCGTGTTCATTTTTTGCACTTCATAGTAATTTCATATACAGGAATAATCACAAATGCATATAGTAATGTATCTTTTTTATATATTTACCTTTGAGACCGATGTCTGTGCATATCGCTTCATGAACATTTACTCCTTTGCATGATTTCACCGGATATAAAATTAGCTCACTAACTGCCCCCACGCGTATCCACTTTTTTGGGACTAGCTCCTCAGTTTCAGTGTTTCCCAATTGTGTTCGCTTCGCTTTTAAATCGGAAATTGCTAGACTGGCAAGTGCACCTGTAGCAGCGGCTGCGGATAACCCTGCAGCCAATTTCCAATTGTCCCTGACAAAATCCATTACGTACGATACGTTTATAACAAAAACCGTTTTTAAAAAACTACAGTGACAGTTTACTGCACGAATGACAAAGATATATAGACCTGACAAAAGCAGAGGTCTGGTCAAGGTTGTCAGACAATTCTGATTGCTAAAAAATCAGCATTTACTTAAATATTTTCTTATTGATTCAGTTTATGAAGACAATGGAATTGGAATACTAGTAGACTAGCGCAGTGCTTGTACATCTATTGAGATTGAGAGTATGTAGTATGTCAACAAAATAAAAAGTTACTATGAATCTCATTCTTACTCTGTGAGTGAAGCGATGATCCATGTAAAATGTAATCCCCTATGTTATGAATTTATGATGCATGTATGGGTATGCATGAATTGAAGAGATTTTTTGCTAAAGAGAAGACCATTTTTTTGTGTGGAGTAAACTAGGTGGACATGTTTAGCAAAATTACAAGTGCAAATTGTTCTTTTCTTATATTGATCTAGATAGATAGTTGAGCTTTTGCTGTACATAAATGGAATATAGTTTTTTACAGCTCAGCAAGCATGTGAAACCAATTCACTGTCATCGATAAGCGTAAGCGTATATACCTAAATTTTCTTTATATCTTGATTCAAAATGTAGTTTAGCAAGTTGTCTTCTCTGGATGTTCTTCTGAGACATGAATAGGTACGCTGATAATACAAGATGGTATTTTGTCTTGTCGTAATACTCAAAACATGGTAAACACTATAACATTAATGCCTGTTGGTTTGCTATATTGCATTGAGAAAAGCCATGTTTTCATGACGAGGTACAGATAATGTGCAACAAAGTTTTGGACATGAAGAAACATCATGAATGCACATAATATCATCATAAAAAATGTAATCTTACTTGAATCGATATGGAAGAGATATGGGATTATGAATTAAATTATATCTACTTGATACTGATTTCGACTCCAGTGCAGTGTCATTTTAATCATTTATGTTGTCGTCATTGTCCTCTAAGTCAAAATCCAAGTCGCAGTACAGTCCATGCTTAGAGTAGACGTTATTAATGAAAAGACAATTTTAATACTCTCTGCTGTATGTATACAGTGAAGATAAACTTCCAACTTTTCTTATCCATCATCCATCAATCAAGATATATGTATGTATGTATTTCATAAAGACTTTTATTCACGATTCTCATGAAATCACTTTTATAATTTTTAATCCTTACATTGCATTGATAGATTTTATGTGTTGTTCAAACAAAATTACATTTATGACCTATTCAATAGGTATACAGAATACGTAACATAATAATTTAATTAAGTCTCTTTAATGTGTCTTGGGATATCCGTCTATTATTGTATCTATTCACATAAATTACTTTCTAAAATTATTTCACACCCGTACATGTACGCTTTTTTGCATAATAGGATCAATATTCTGATCGATCACTTTATGGAATGGACCAAAAGATTGTTTTTCACTCGTGAAATGCTTACATAAAGCTGACGGATGAGGCGACCAAGAAACTTAAATCTCGCTAACCTCCAACCCGGCACTGCAATTGTTTACGTCTCTGTCAATAGGCACCCACCCAATAGCCTAATAGGTACCTAATATAAGTTCATCGTTAGGAATGCTTATTTATGAATTCCACAAATATGAATCCATATTTTCAATGAATCAATTCAATACACTAGTATTCACACGACACCCACAACTTATTAAAATGGTATACATACAAATATTTTTGTTCCTCAATTAAAACTATCAGGTTGAAAACACAGATCATGAAAATAGCATCAATTGGCTTCATTTTATAAGAAATCGCTTATAGCTTTACAGATTTCAAACAAGTACCAAGTCAAGTATACACACAT
This sequence comes from Entomobrya multifasciata, assembly GCA_034693345.1. Lineage (NCBI taxonomy): Eukaryota > Metazoa > Arthropoda > Collembola > Entomobryomorpha > Entomobryidae > Entomobrya > Entomobrya multifasciata. Next base: position 12,050 of record JAQFXM010005032.1, read on the forward strand.
TATGATATTTCTAACCCTGTTTTGATTTACAATACACCTCAACCTCATTATTGTAGACCTCTGTATTCCCTGTCAACTGATGCTTCATTCTTTCACTGGACGCTTTATTGTATTCAACCCATTTCATCATGTCATCAGGCATGGGCGGTTTATCGATTCCAGGATGCCTTGAGTTCACGAACTCTTCAACGTCAAAGCGCAGGCAACTCTTGGAATATCCCACACTCCTTATCACACCATCCGCCAGCGTTATTATTCGATGGTCATAATAAATGTACTTTTTATCCCACCACCGAGGTATTGTTATAACCTTAAACAAAGAAATGGATAATTATTGCTTTCCCTTCCATGAAACTCTTTAAAATTATATACTAAAAAGAAGTGTATAAACCTTATAGGTTGAGAACATCATTAAAGGTTGACGGTATCGTATTGTATGCGCAGCAACAAAAAAGCCTCCACCTCTCCTGAACATTTCGGGAATGATGCCACTTCTTGTTGCGTGATCAAATCGCGCAAAATCATATTCTCTTAGGTACCTAGCATTGTTCATGTGTGTAAACATGAAATCCGCATCTGAAGGCAGTACAATTCCTTCATCACGAAATTGAAAACAATTAATATAATTACTGACAATGGTGACCGGAAGCTAGATCATGAAAGAATCTCTAGACAAAACACTATAATGCAAGCAAGCATGATCAACTCACCATAAACTGTTGAGGGTTCATTAAACCGAAGACGTCTTCTTACATATTTTCCACATAAATATATAATGGCAACACGAATATAGTAATGAACATCAACCATAAAGTATGCAAACAACAGAGCACGGCACATTGACCACATTTTGTGCGTTTTTGTGTAAATCGTAAACTAATTTAAGATGTCTTTTTTGTGATTGATGATGATTGTGTCAAGTTAAAATTGTTTTTTTTGACTTGCCTAACTATAAATTTGATTGTCTACAAGTAAATTTCAGGTTTTTATAATGTACAGAAATAATTTGATGACAAAACGTTAGAATAAGGACAGAGTATACAAAGTCGTAAGTTAAATATAATTATATCCACGTACTCGACCAGAAGGTGTGTTGAAGTACACTTGGTAGTCGGGAAGGAAAACAAAATTAATGAATATTAGAGATAAAAGATAACATGGAAAAATCAATTCCTTTATTTCCACTACTTTCTAATAATTGGTATGTGGAGATGATATAACTTTTTTTTGTCCATGATGATTACAATTTTTGTATACAGACCAGACTGAGTAACCGTAAACCCGGTGCGATGCAGTCTGACAAAATAAAAAATAAATTTGTATTAAAACTACGTGCTTTATCTTTCTGAGAAATAAGTTATTTCGGCTATTACCGGATTCCATTCGGTAAGTCCGATCAATTGACCGTCGTTTGTATATTGTATATGAAGGAAAGTGAAAGCAATTCATGTAACCAGTCTGACTTGGACAAAGAAAGTGAAATTGTGGAAGGAAGCAAAGCAAACACTTTTTTCTTCTCTATCGCCATATACATGCTTGTTGGAAAAGGCCGTTGTGCACATTTTGCATATCTGTGATGCTCATTATGTCACAATATATTTTTAATGATTTCTCTAATCAGATTTTGTTGGTATAATTTAATCTCTGTAATTGTAAATTGTAAAAACAGAAAAGTAACTTGTATCACATTATCACATCATAATTAAAAATTAGAAAGCAGTCTTGTTTGAGAATTCAAAACTTTTAAGCAAAAAGTTAATTTGAGTCGGTGGGGGAAGACCAATCGTCCGTTTCTTGTGGATCATCTTTTACACTAGCCTTCCTTACTTTAGTGTTCATTCCATTAGCTTCATTATATTGCATCCAGAGTGCAAGGTCTCTCGGAGGTTTTGGTTTTTCAACGTGTGGATATCGTTGTTCTACAAATTTATCAAGATTGAATGGAAATATCACTTTGCAGTATCCCAAATTACGAGTCATGTTGTCGTTGAGTGTAACCATTTTCTGTTCTTGGTACAGCACTTTACCCTCCCAATAGGCGATTTTTGTAATAATCTATAGAAATGAAAATAATACAGTTCACAATCCAATCCGAGTCTGAATTTCAAATTTTGTTTTAGCTTTTTGGCAAAATGATCATAAAATTCAAACCTTATATTTCATAAACATGTGAAGTGGCCTTCGATATCTAATGACGGTTGCAACTGCAAAAACTGGTCGCAGTTCAAATAGTTTTAAACCTTTCAAATGATCATCCAATAAACCTGTGCGAGTCCACAGGTCTAATCGACCAAAATCGTATTCTCGTAATACACGAGCATTGTTCATGTGAAGTAACTGAACATCCGAGTCAAACGGTAATACTCTACCTGGAAAACCAAAAATGCAAGTAGATAAGTCACCATGAACTAACGACCGCAATTTATATTTCAATTTTCAATTGTTCGGATCGCTTATTACCGAAAGTCACGGAAGCGTCCAGGAAGTCCAAAGGACGTCTTCTGCAATACGCTAAAATGTACACAAATCCGACACGTATAAAGTAATTTATATCAAACAGGTAAACTACAAGTAGCAATACAAGTAATAAAAGTAAAGCCACAAGTGCAAGAAGTAAAATTGACTCCATTTTAATAAATCAAAAAGGTAACTTTAAATCAATCAGTCCTCGTGTAAAATCTAGCACATTTTTATGGAGGAAAAGTATTATAAAAAATAACAGAAATTATTTGAAATGGAAAACGTGTGATTAATTGATTTCCATTTTAACTACTGAACTGAAGGTACACTTTCTTTAAATCTTGATCAAGTAAATAAATGTTTTTGAGACGAAACAATTTGCTGTGTAATACACGTACGTGTTTCTGTTTATGACGCATTGTCCATTGACGCTGGGTACTGACTAACACACCACCACATCTTCTCTCGTTAACATCCATATACTTATCTTGACATCACTTCCACTTCCATCCATGTCTATTTATTCCTTTTCTCATAAAATATTTTAGTGCCCATTGCCCATGCGTACTAATGAATGTTGTCTCATTGCAAACATGTTTGCTTACATATTATGAAAGAAGCCGATTACTTTACTCATGTATCATCCATTATAATCATGAATGTTGGAGAATTTTACACAGGAAGTTTGGAAGTTGATTGCAAGTGATAAAAATGCATATTTTTCCCACGCAGAAGAACCAGTATAAAATTTATACTATAAATCCCCTGCACATTGCAAATGGTGTAATGTTACATTATCGAATCAGTGCAGCGTACAGTGAACACTGCTGAACAGTGTACACTTACACTACTATCAACTATGTCGCTTTGCAATAACCAGATTACCTTAACCTTAAGGCAATCCACTGTTACTGATATAGGATATAGTGATATATTCCTCCTTGACGATAAGCCATTCCTGACTTCAAATAGGACACCAATTGACCAATTACTATAGTTTATAGTACTTTGGCATCAAATATGTCTGATGATCAGACAGACACTCTCATGCTTCAAATCTCTTACTTGTGGAAGTCATTCTTTCTTAGAGCCGTTCTTACAAGGGTTAGTATTCTTACTTAGATTATCTTTCTTACGTATGGGAATGGAAAAGGATCTTAGTAGGAACAAGGTGATGATGTCATGCAAATCAGACGTTCGCACATAAATACTTCGCTCGTAAATAAACTATCAGTAAGTGTTGGGAGAGTGCTAGTAGCATAAAGGACCTCCTTTAAATTTTCTACATGATTTCGAT
>JAQFXM010005033.1:0-15802 GCA_034693345.1 Entomobrya multifasciata
GTAATTTTTATCATTACGAACAGATATATCAAGACTGCAGTTTTGGTTCTCGTTTCCAGCTAATGGACCCAAAACTGCAGTCTTGATATATCTGTTCGTAATGATAAAAATTACGAATTAACTTACGAAATGCATAATTTTTTATAATCAAAACTGATAAAAAAATTTGTAAACCTACTTTATTTGTTTATCTAAGCCACCACAGTCCTTAAACAATAGGGCATCATGAGCGATGGGAGACGGATCGGTATTGACAGTAGTTGAGTAATCATTATTATTATTATCTAAGGAAAGGTCCATTGGATCGTCGTCTTCATTGTCGTCTTCATCGTCGTCTTCATTGTCGTCTTCATCGTCGTCTTCATTGTCGTCTTCATCGTCGTCTTCATTGTCGTCTTCATCATCGTCTTCGACACAATTTGAATGATCTGCAAGGGTCCCCGATTTTTTCTGGAGCTTAGGTACTTCCTCTTGGTCAATTTCCATTAGAGCTTCGGAGCTAATGTCATTTATACCACTTGTTTCATTTTGTGGTATTTCTGCCATATTTTCTTTTGAGTGTGATTCTTTTCAATTTAAATTGGTATTTATTTTAGTTTCACTTATGCAATGGTTTACTTCGTTTTCCTCTATAATGACTTTTTCTGCATTTCTTTCATAGAGTTTGTCGGTCAAAAAACAAAAGCAGTCTAAGTTTTTATTCTAAATGTTTCTATGGAAAGTAAAAATATGATGCTTCCTAGATATAATGAAGGTAACGTAGGGGTTTTGCTGTGCATTGTGAACATGGTACGGAGAAAGTTTTTGGACAATTTCAAACTTTTGCCGTTTCTCCCAACAGTCATTATATTATTACGCGTTCAGATCATAGTATAAATGTACTTGGGTGGATTAACTCATGGTTATGACGCATACTTTGAATTATAAACTTTTACACAAAAACTTCATCTTTGATAAACATATAAACATTTAATCATACATATAATCTAAAACACTGGACTATTCTTTCGTTATCTGCTGCATGCCAGTGAAGCATGATGCCAAACTTTAGTTAATTGTAAACTATGTTCAAACACGCTAAGTTAAGCTGTTTTAAACAAACCTTTTACTTTCAAGCTATAATTTGAATCAACAAAAGTTTCCTTAATTGTATTTCTTCGCGTTATTACACTAACTTACATAATGTCGCATTATGTAAGACGGACATGGAAATTCCATGATGAAATCATAGTGTGCATTTTTGTGTTTACGAAAAGTCTTTTTTTGAAATACATAAAATGGAAATAACCTTTCTTTTACAACCAGCCACAGCATGCATGCACCATGCACCAACTGCTGCTTCCTTCAAAACCATTTCCGTGAAAACCTCCTTTACAACTATATCGCCAGTATCATTTTATGCTATACTACTTTCACTTTGCTTCCTTTTTTTATATAATTTCCATAAGAAACCCAGTTATTTTAAAACGATGGCTCCATTTCCCTTTTGAAGCAAAACAGCAGCAGCAGCAGTTTCTCTCCTAGAAAGAATACCTGCTTGATTACACTACACAGTATATATTTACATTACAACAATACTTTCCTTCCATCATCTCCATTCTTAAGCATCCAAGCATCATCTTTTATTTGTCGCTCTCACAAACTCCCATAATTTCATTCAACTCATCTTGTTCCACTCAACGCAACATAAATGCAACACCAGCCAACAACTCAACGTTTTCTCCCATTCTTTCTCTATGCTCAAGGGTCGAAACAGCTTGACTCAGGTGAAAGCATGCCTTACAATTTGCAATGCATACTTATCTCATAAGACAACGACTACGTCAAAAAGGATGAAATCCGTTCGTATTCACTACGGCATAGAGGCTCACTTCATATCGTTCAAACTTTTTTTTCTTTTGTATCTCAAATAAATATGCTAATCTAAAAACTTATATACAAGCTTTGTAAAAGAGGTTATGCCATGCCATGCCACTCAAGTAGAAATACATGGATGTTATATATAACTCATGTGTATATTTAAAACATATTATTATGCATAAGATAAGACTCTTAAAACAGCTTCCTGTCTTCCTCCTCCCACCAAAATATTTCACTACGCCCTCGCCCTGACTTCAAAAGCATTCGTTTCTTATCCAGGCATCTCTCATGCCTTGTCACGTCAAATCTTCTCGAAATTCGTTACAATACCATCTTTCACTTTTCCCACTTCCTGTTCCTTTTTAAGCATGTACATATTGCACATGGCGTCTTTACGACATTTTCCCTTGCCTTCTTTATAACCCTCCAGATACACGTACATCATCATCATTCCATTCTTCATTTTCCATGTGCACTCCTACAGAACTCTCCCAGAGAACTCAATAAAGCATTGTAAATTTTCTCAGCACCATTGTAAAGTTTCCTGTGCTAATGTAACTGTTGAAATGTATCCGCAAGTAAAATATACACTGTTATCATCACATCACATATGTCATTTCATGCAAAACGGAGATAAATAACATTTTGCGTAGGCAGCAGACAAGTATGAAAATTCAACACCAAGCCTACTTACAGAGAAAATATCCTACCTTAAGCATACCATAAAGAAAGAGGCTTGGTGGATTTCAAAGTTTTTAAAACCGAATTTTCATCCTTTTAGCTAGCAAAAGGTTACAAGAATTATAACACTTTCACTTGACTTTAGAGTTGAAGAATTCGATGCTGAAAAAACCATTTGGCAATTTTGGAGAATGTCCTAGTGCACTTGAGTAAGAGCAGATATGTATGTTGTATGTATGTATCCATCGTTTACTGGCTGGGTTTATATAACAGTAAGGTTGAAATATAATACGGTAGGTTATGTTATGTTACAACATGTGCCACTACTACTACTACTCACTATAAGGTAACCGACTCAGCCATTCTTGTATGGTCTTTGTAGTAGCTTTTCTACACATGGCATGACTGTGCGCAAATTATTCTACCAAGTCACGCAACATTTCCTTTAAAAACTCGTCAGCAAGCTTGACTCAAACTGGGGACGCGGACGAAAAGTAGAGAGTCTATAGCTTGCTTGCCTGCAAGCAAAAAGAGAGGTAGATTCAGCTAAAAATGTGATGGAATGCAGTAGTAGCACGAACAATCGGCATCAATGGTCCGAAGATTCGGCATCAGACCCCATCATCATGACCACGCTATCGCCACCATCATGAAATTAATGACTTTCACCCATTTCGAGCATATAAAAGAATGTTATTTTTATCAAATATTGCCGTCATGTGCAGCTTCATTGTTCGGTGATTGATGTTTGTATGGTGCAAGCAATTGGAACACCGATTATTTACCTTTCCCTTGGGTAGCACTAAATAAAAAGCTTGATTTTTTTAAAACAAGAATTCTCTATTTAAACCAATCGACAAATGATTTAACTTTTGTTATTGAAATCGACTATATGCGTCGTTTTCATAATCCCTAAATACTTTGATTTTTGTTTGACGGTTTTACATGCAGCTTGGAAGCTTTTGTATACGTATTTCGTAGAATAAATTCAGTTAAACAACTCTTTTTGCCTACAGCAAGGTTTGGCAACATTCTCACTGTATATTTTTTTAGAAAATGTAAATTCAATTGAAACAATGCTAGTCTACCAAGTTGTTACATCATCTCAGATAGAAGTAAAATCCTGGTTCTAATTCTGGTACCGTTTGTTTTTAATGAACATCGTAATATTTAATTCGACTAGCAATAACTCGTTTGAGACAAAATGCATTAAAAATGTACATTTAAAAGCATGTTCTCATATTTTAAAGCCCCTTTTAGGTTTCCATTCGTCATTCATGTTGGTTCGAGTATGTCCAAATAGCAACTTCTTTTTCTACACTTCGCCAAACATACTACGTCAACGTTTCCGAAACCGATCGTATTCATAACCAAATTATATTAGGTTAGACCCTTTTCATTAAGTTGCGACAGTAAAGTGGACACTTAAAAATTAATGTACTCGTACAGGTGCGTAGTAATGTTTGCTAGTTTTGTAGCAGGGCGTTATATGAGTAGACTATGTACACATGTTTTGATTTAAGCTTGTATTGAAATTATTCGCAATAACGTACCTCAAGCCGAGTGCATGTTTGGTTTTTTGAGTAATATTTCCTTGGAGTATAAAGCACATGTTTTAACAGCTTATTTCTATCGATCTCTTCTTATATATGTCGTATAAAACTTAATGTTCTATAACGATAGACAAAAGATAATCCACATAATAAATTTGGTTGTACTTGTAGTTCCACTTCAATTAAAATTCGGTTGGATGAAACCCGAATTTCACAATACTTGCATCTTGAATATTATGTAGTTTAAATAGTACAAAACATATAAAGTGTAATTCTACAGTATGTTTAAAGTAAAAAGCTTAAATCGAATACAAGTATGTACAGTTATTGAAGTACTCTTACGGGATCAATTTCCAAAGTTTGCAAATATTGTACATATCTAATATTTGCACTTTACCAAGTACTTTTTTGCAATATAGCCTATCCAGTTGTTTACAGAAAACCCTTCACAATGATCCCATTTCATGTTCTGTATTCTTTCCTTATAATATTTGCCAACTACACTTTAAAGAACATCGCCATTTTTATTTGAATGCATTCGTTACAGTTACAGTTCGCTTAGTTTACCATTAATAGGTATTTGATAATATTGTTCAGTTATGTCGATCAGTTTACAAACACAACCTTCAAAAACCTTCAGGCAAAGGCAATAGTTTGGAAGAGAAAGATGAGATCTTTTGTGATAATCGTATTTAATGTAACAAATGAAATGGCATACATGCTTTCGCAATCATGCTTTTTAAAATTTCTATACAATCGCTTTATATGTACTTAAGATTTATGTATAAGTTATAAAGAACATAATATCTTATTGATAAGCTTTAAGCTGATATTGTGAGCTCTAAACATTTTCCCGTAGAAATAGAAATCATTTGATCTTGCATTATCATCTCAACTTTTTCAATAAAATGTTTCTGCATTCATAAAAACCCAAACCCCTATTTTAAAAATATAACGATGAAGCAATAATTGACTTTAAACGGAATATGATCATAAATATGATAGACTATGAATTGAATAGTAAAATATGAGCAGAAATTATAATTTATAGTAACTAACTAAGTACATGATGGCATTTTGAGAAAAATTTGCTCTGCTGATGATGCACTTTTATATGCATAATTTGATTAAGCAATTTCAGTGGAATAAAACACGTTTTCCTTGTAGACCGATTCCATATGAAATGAAAGCCAAGAGCAAAATATTACATTAAGTCATTAGCAATCGTAATTCGTAATGTTGAATGTAAAATACTTGTAAAGTAATCATATGAAAAATACATGCATAATTTAATGTTTTTATTATGTATATACCATATAATATACCCAGCACTAATGACAATGAGGTATCATATTACTTTATGGTATGTGTATAGGAATTCGTTTGTGATGATCAGGTTGGAAATGGATTCCTGATAATAATGATAGATGAGAGGGAATTCTCTTTTACTCTGAAGAATTAAATTACATACTTGAATCACTTGCTGTGGGATATAAAAAAGCGAGGAAGAACTGCTTTGTTATCACAAAGGAGAAAAATAGGATACCAGATAGTTAGTATTAGCATTGTCACAAAAAGTATACAAAGTTAAAAAGTTTTAATAAGACTTTCCATTCATTTAGTTCCCCACGACACATATCTTCAAAAATCCTTGAGCACATGAGAAAGTGAAAGGTATATACAATGAAACGTTGGGTCAGTGAACCTAAGAATGAAATTTATAATCATATGTCCTTTAAATGTGTCAACCAGCACATAACGATGAATGCTCATACACACCTAGATAAAAACTAAAACCCTGCTGCAGGCGATAGTAAAAGCAACCTAAATTGCACATATAAAAGGATTTCTGTTGATGATGCATTAAATTGGAAAAAACATCGTCATATGCTTTTGCTTTACCATGAAAGAAAAACGGCAATGATGCCAATAATGTAAGGCAACTTAAGCTTGAAGGCACGACGGCGAATATGATGATAAGGAAGAAAACAAGAGAAAAGAAGCTTTTATTTTTTAAAAGCCTAAGGGATCCAGGGACTATATAGCTCCTTTACTTCCACTTCAATCCGTCTTCTTACACCCTCTAGTTTCCCAATGTATCCGTTAATATGTGGTACGGTGCAGTCAAATGAAAAATGAAAGCGTACAGGAAATGTATCACCCATCTCATTTATCTGTTGTGTTAGTGTGAGTAAAAAGAACCACACACCCACATACCTTACCTGAACTTTTTTCTTCCATCTATCCCTCCCTCACTACCCCCTAAAAACTACTCTGTTTTGTAACTACTTTTAGAACTGGAAACTTTTTCTGTGTACTTTCTTTTTCTTCTTGACGGATATGTGAGAGGTATTTATAATTTAAACAGATGTACACACACATAAATGATTCATTTTAAATCCTACAAAATATATATATACTTGTATGTATGTGTACAAATCCATCTTAGGCATTCACAAATCAAACTACTTATACTCGTAACCAAACCATCCAAGGTGTGATGTGTTGTGTATACATACAACAGTTAAAATATCTAGGTCGTCCGTCTTCTCGTAAAGACTAAAAGACAGATTTTCCCTTTCCTGAAATTCCAGTGGGAAATGCCTGTATTTGTGGCAATGTCAATAACGAGATTTATTCCCAGTCTTACTTTTTCCTTCTCACCTACCACCATAACACCATTTTATATATAGCTCCTTCTTTCTTTCCCTTGTTTTTTTTACTTTGGTACAAAGTAAAAATACAACTGCCATCGTTTTTTGGCTTTGTTTTGATAGTGCGCACAAACATACCACGTAGCAGTCAAGTATCTCTCAAACGGAAAAGAAAAAGTGTTCAATGACAATTTTTGGACGTGTGAGGTTTCCTTCACTTTAGAATAAACTATTTTGGAGACATTGATGGTTTTGTTGGAGGCTCGGGCTTAATTTGTAGAATCATCTAGTACGGTCGTGTACTATTACATTCGATTCGGAGTATCAGTATCACAAGTAGCAGTTTTTTATAGCTACATGGACTACAGCATTGGGAATTATTTTCTTAGTGTATATTTCATTTCAAGATGAAAAATCTTAAAAGATTTTAAACAAAATAAAACAAAAGTAAAGTAAAGTAAGTAGAATATCTCGTCCACAGATGGGATTGCTCGGGGGCTTCAGATTACTCAAAAGATTTCTCTTGCTGTTTGTTTGCATTGCATTGCTTTTTGCCTCTAAGTTTTCAGAAAATATTTGTAGCTTTATGTATGTTGGGATTCAGAATGTATACTCAAACAATGATCACAAGTTGCAACATGAATGAAGTATCTAAAGTTTTCTTTGACAAGAAAGCTGTTCTTTAGAAAATATGGCAGCTGTACAGTGAAAATCTATTCTGCAGTTTTCCTTTCAGCCTACATACAAGGAATTTGAGAATCTAATAGCATTCAGTTTGAATTTCTTGATTTTCGATATGATTTTTATTGCATCGTTGGTTGGCCTTGCTCCATATTTGCATGTACACTTAAAGCACAGCTTGCTTTCTCCTCACTGTATTTCTACATAAATGTACCGAATGATGTGTCTGTAAAAAACACAGCAGTCTAAATTTTACATCATATACAAATGTATATGTTATCTGAATCTGAAAGTGCATAATAAATCCATTAAGCGTACCTTAGCTAAATTAGTGTAGGTATAGTAGTGGGCAATGGAATAAAAAGCTGTGGTACATATCAGTATAGAAGTACACGAATGAAATGCATCTTATATGGTTACATGCATATTGCATGTATGTATATAATATATAAGTTTGCAATATTTCTGTCTTTATGGCATATGACTATGACCTATTTTCTGCTTCGGAAAACTGTTACACAAAGTTCCGGTGGAAATGCATTGAGGTACAATCATAATGGAGCTGCGATTAATGTAGAACAATTTTGTACCTGTGTAGTTTTATAATTTGTGATTTATCAGCTTATAAAAAAAAAATCCTCATCATTATTAAGCGTAAATTAAGTATTACATCTAATTTCTGCCAAGAAAAGTCGATAAGGTTCTTGTCACTTACATTGTTGTACTTTGTACATACTAGGTACATACATACATATGCAACATATATCATAATTCTTTGTGTGGCTATTACTAGAGAAGGAAATATCTTAAGTAAATGAAATGTAGCGAATCTTTAATGTTATATTCCTGGTTAAGTTAGCCCACTGGTGTGGTTCTGTGGCGTTTCTTCCGAGAATTCAAAAGATGGTTTGCTTTATGTGCTTCCAAGAACTAGGAAGTGGAATTTAAAAAGTTATTTCAAAACTGTAAAAAATGCATTTCCAAGAGGAAAGATAAATTTTTAAGTTAACAATTAATCCTCATTCCCACATTCTTTTAGTTTAGTTTAGTTGTTTCAATTTCAATGCCTAAAAATACTTGTGTTTGAAGAATATAATGCTACAATGTGAAAATTATTATACAACTGTTTTAAAAATTGTTGTATTAAAAACAAACCGTGAAATAAACGTAAAAAAGTAACGAGAAGTCTTGTGTAGTAATTATACTGTAAAATACCGGTTTGGAACAAAAACAACCACATTTTTTAAACATTTATACCATGGTGGTATAGTTGCAAGTGAAGTTGGTAGCCAAAGGCAAGGCAAACAATTAAAACAATTTGATGATGCAACCATTGTTTCTCAACAGATTTAATCATTCGAAATAAGTTCCTCATAAAATCGCATAAGAATGTAAAAAATATGTACCTTTTGATGGCGCATAAAATATATACCTATGTAAGTTATTAAAGTGCCCATAACTCTTTTTCAAAATAAAGCAGGTAAGCCAGTAAAAAATTTAATAAATCCTTCACTTTCAGTTTTTTTCTTGTAATTTCTTAATGGTATGGTATATCAATGTATTCGTAAGCCTTGAGTTTTCTCATTCATTTACAAATGCCAGCAAAAATGGCTTTCTCTCTTCTACTTTACCAGTATTATTTGAGAATTTAGAGCAACTTTAGAATTCTAGATACACTTTACAATGCCAGTCTTTAATATGTATTAGGAAATCTGCAGGATTATAAAGATTTCTGTAGAACTGCAAATATTATGGAAGTTCCAGTAAGTTGAAACTACACAGTCTAAAACGTTCGCTTTCACAAAAGTGTTTTAAAAATGCTGCAAAACAACTAACACCATAAGCCAAAAAAAAAAATCTACCACGTTTTCTTATTCTTACCAAAACTCGAAGCTTTTTTATTCCTTCAAATTAGTTTGTACAACGGGATAGGTACAAACGCAGCCTGTAAACAGGTCCATGCAAGCTAACACTTTGTTCTTGCCATGAAAATTGGAAGTATTATTTTCGAAGGAGAAAGTTTTCTTGTTTGGACAAATACAAACAAACGCTAGAAAATAAGGGAATAGGAAGGAGGTTGATGATGAATATAATAATAATGCTACATATATGCAAGCACGCCTTTTTTTCTTTTGCTTTCAGTCTCAGTCCCGTTTCCACTCTTCGACAATACTCTCAAATCAACTATGTATCAACTTACTACGAAAACAGAGTACGCGAGAAAACCAAGAAGGGACTCTGACTCCAACTTGCAAGCAACCGATGTTTGTTGGCGTAATGCCAAGAAAACGGAGCAATAGAAGATGAAGCTTTATAAATATAATAGTAAAGAGTGGTGCATATAGCCATAAAACATTTATGTATCAAGGAAATGGGAAGGGCACTGCACTGCATCACCAAAAAAACGAACAAAAGGGAAAGGCAGTATCCAAAACAAGTTGTTTGGAAAATAAAGAGAAAATACATAGATCCAGACAGAAAAAGTTGGGATGCATGCTTGGATTACGACTAGAAGGAATAGTGCATGTATAAAATCGAAAATACTAACTAATGTATGTATATGCAATGTATGTAATGTACGTGTGTCTTGTTTGGAGATTCAGTGCCTCGTTGATACTTGAAAATAATAGGAAAAAATGCTGGGAGAAAGATTCAACGAAGAAACTTGAGAAAACTAGGACATTGACAAAAAATATAATATTTTGAAAAGCCAGTTCGGTTCATACGGCTTTTACAGAGCAATATTACTGATTGCATGCACATACCTACTAGCTTGCATATATCCCTATCAAGCTACAAAAGCGAGACAAAACTAAAAGCCTCAGAGCTCAGCAGCGTCACGCCAATATGCAAATTAAAAATGATGCGCCACTCATGTATTTCTACTGTGACTGTGAGAAAGAGAAAGCAAAGAAAGTGAATGAGTGAAAGTAGCTAATGAGAAAATGAGATGATGATGTGATGATGTTTACTTGCATTTATACTCAAGTATCCCATTGCAATAAAGTTGAATAGTAGAGTAGCATCTTTATATATTTGTAGGATGAAGATAATATATTTTATTCCGATTCCAACACTACTGCATGTTGGTAACATCGAAGCTTTTACTTTCTTTTTGGGCGAGATGTAATTAGAAATTGACAGATATACATGGGTTAAAAGTGTATAAATTCTCAGCATAACGATATGAAATGCTAATATAGTATACATTAAGCACGCTCTTTTGTGAGACTGTCATAATATTTGTGTAGATATATATATTTATTCACAAAGACATTTGCAAACACTTGAGAGAAGGGAAAGTGGTTACTTCAGCATATAATGATCATAAACGTAAATGTGATTTTAGGCAGGAAGAGAATTTCTCTGTAGCTATCACTTCTGTATTAGAAGCACCAGTGTGGGTATAATTACATTAAGGTTTGTGCAATCTACGATTCCAATGTTGGTTTCCTTTGCATACTCTGTTTACTTTCCATCAGTCAGGAAAGGAGTAAAGACTATGATATGGACTGAATGGTTGAGGGACAAATAAAGGAAATAAAATAAAAATATATTACCGGTACCGATACCACCAAATCTATGCCTTTTACTCCTGTTAGAGTAATACATGTGCTTAAAAACAAGATGACTGTTTGCATTTGCATATCTATACATGCATACAATTCAAAATTTGATATATTTACTTATTTTTAGATAAGGTATGCATTGTTTCTTATTTACAGTAGTAATTAAATTTCTCATATTGCATTCATTCGGAACTCACTTGATCAAAGGTGCTCATCGGTGAAGGGTTATTGTTCGGCATGTTGTTCGATTTTACACTTCCGGTTTTAAACAATTTACTGTGATGATGGTGTTGAGAGCGCGTTGAGCCATGCTTACTCATTTATTTAGAGAAATTTGTTACATCCGTTTCCTCAAAAAATCAATTTTTTCTTAGCAATCGACTTTTTATGAAAGTCGATTATCATTAATTCTTGCTCTGGGTGTGTACTATTTCATGTAGGATATTTTACACATATAAATATTATGATGAAGAGCGATAATCATCAATAACATAAAATTCCCAGAGGATGGTAGTAGTTGGCCAATAACTATATATCAATCACAAGAAGTCGTAAAGATATCGTGATCCTTTTTCCGTACTCTTCTGGGAATCAGCAAGCCCAACTAGCATGACACAAGCGGAAAAAGTTAGTCAGTTCAGTACCTTCTTTAATTCCATTCATATTTTATTGGTAGCATACAGTAGTACAATGATGAACAAGTCAGTTTCCAAGATAGACAAGACAACGTAAAACGTAACGTCAATACAATGAAGCATGCATATAACTCACTTAACTTTTTCGTGGATTATTTTGTATCACAGAACAGTAGTGTTGAGACATTAAGTAAAAACTATTAATAACAATGTTGAAACTATTTTTTATATAGTTTAAGCTAAAGTCTCAGCAAACTTATTAACTATATCTATATAAGAAGAACTTTTTATTGTTTGGTATTTATTTATTGTTTCTCGAGGGCATATCATACACAACTTATTTCTTTCGAGCCTGAAATGGCAATGTGACGGCGACGACGATGATGCGACTGGTAGACAAAAACGGTAATTCAATTAGGGCTCTTCATCCTAGTCATTAGTGAGTATATATTCTGATGCTCTTTAGTGTTTCTCCGTTGTCTTTTTTTTGCTACTCGCTTTTCTCTGCATTACATTGCATTAGGACAAGCACTTTACTTTCCTGAATATAGATTACTTGCAAGATGGACAAAAGTTCTTTTCATCCATTCCACAAAGTACACTTATATTGTTCCTTCTTTATGTCTTCTTTGTCTTGTTATTTTTTTCCCGGATGGTCTTTATATGTTGCTGGTCTAAGTCCCAAGTTGCCGGTTTTCTCTTCTTCTCCACAATTTATTTTATTTTCTCATCTAGCTAGCCTTGTTAATTTAAATAGGCTATGTAATCTAAGACGTACGTAGGTCACTGTTGTAGAGTGTACTCTTTGTATATTGTTATTACAATAAACTAACTCATTTATCTTGATAATATGACAAGATAAAAACTAACTTGACCTTTTTCATCAAGAACGTGTTGCAAAAATTTGCTGCTGCGTATTATTATCCTGTTTTTTGTATTGCAGGACACGTTTTTCCCCTAGTTCTGCTTTCAGGCTAAGAAAGCAACGTTCTATATTATGTTACATATTAGCATTCACTTGAATATAACAAAGGAGGAAACACGCTAATTTAAGAAAACATGTTCATGTTTGAACAACTAAAAATAGTTTATTTTAGCGTGACCTTGTGTGTTTCAAGTGGCAGATTGGACAAAAAAATAATGAAGTTAGGAACGGTGATGATGATTATTATTAAGTAAATGATATAGACGATGACTTGCCTCCTTGCGTGACAATCTTTTCTATAGCTGCCTCAACTTTGTTTATCTTGGTGTAATCATTCTTTATACAGCATATTATGAAATTCCACTTTCTTTCTCTTATGTTTTATGGCGCACTTTTAACTTTTGGCTTAAGTCTATTTTGTAACAGCGAAACCAGCAGTAACACAAGATGGGAAGCACCTGGCTCGTAAAGTTTTCTGATGAGAAAGTAGCCGTGGAGTACTTTTCCTTGTAATAGCTGTAATTAAACGTGGTCCTTTCTTGTCCAGGTAATTTTAACCCATTGAAGAAAAGTGAGTCAAAAACAAGAAAATTAAGTAGAAGAGAAAGTATGCGACAACGTTCTTACTTCATGTATGTATATTTATGTTACTTCAAGTTCAAAAGTATGTCCTCTGGTTTCCTATTTCCTGAAACAAAATACAGGACAGTGTATAACATTGCAACTTTTTAACTCTTTTGGGCTAGTCGAAGCCGACGTTGTCAACTTTTTTCTTATGTAATTTCGCGAAAGAACACTTTTGGGTAAACCGACGTACTCGTTTTCACCAACGCTATTCACTTGATTCTAACGTAGAGTACTTTTTACTTACAATATTGGTCTTTTTGAAGCTGCATTAAAATGATGGAAGAGAATAAAATTCTCATAAAATAAAAAACAAGTTTTATTACTGTTTCCTGTGTTCCTTTTTTGTAAAAAGTAGGCTAGTTTTGTTTAGACAATAGAAGTAGCCCAGAGGAGGAAGCACAGAGCAATAATAATACAGTAAAAAAATGAGACGATGTGAGTTAACGTGAAGCAGGCGAAACCAGAATGCACACTGCTTTGCGGAGGACAAGCCCTGCACAACTAAACCAAGTCAGTCAGTCACTCAGCCTTTTTACTATACAATATCGTGCAGCTTTACAATGTGAGTTGAGTTGTGTACATTGGCATCCTTATAAGTAAGTAAAATGGAGAATTAACGAAAAAGACGGTTTCCAACCGAGGCTCTTATGTATACTTATTATTGAGCAGAGCACAATGGTGAAAAACATGGGGAATAAGGAGATAAAGTGGCTTCAACAAATACTTTCTTTTCTACTTTCACATTTTTTTTACAATTTCGACTTTTTGTTAACGTTGCATACAACATACATACTTTGGTCAACACAGTTCTTTTTTCCACAGAAAGAAGCGTTGGTTAGCTTGGCTTGGTCCTGGTCCTCGTGTTACTTGCGCCTGCAGTAGTTATGTTTGGTGAAGTGAAGAGAAGCAGAGAAAGTTACACGTTTTTCCTACAAACATGGATATGACAGTGTGTTCTCGTTTTCTCCCTTTATCGCTGGGCTTGGCTGTCTGGGTGAGACAGTCGCATTATACCAAGTATTAGAGGAAGTGTATGGGATTCAGATAATGCATTTTTTCATTTTTCTCACCAGTCGAGTCTTCCAGCTAAACTGCAACACTGCTGCTACTGCGACTAAAGCTACAACAACAGAAAAAAATACGAGAAATAAAATGAGAAGCGATAAAAGTGAATGGCACGTCATATATTGTAGATTAAGTTGGTAATATATTATGATCCCAGAAAAAACTATAGCGTTTGCATATATTTGTGTTTAAAATACTAGTTTAATACTCATTGAATCGCTCATAATGCATAATGAAGGTACTGCTGCAAAACTAAACATTATTTCTAGTTTCTGCATTGCCAGGAAGATTTTTTGAATTTTTTAGATAAACCGAACTCTATCTGTATGCAAAACATGAGTTTTTGTTTCGTAAATTTGAAGCAAAATGATCATTTTTATGTGTCCATATGATCTCTGCATACAATCTATTCAAATATTGATTACATTTTAAATTTTAACCAATTTTTTATTTATTTAAGGTATTTTTATAAATAAAGCAATTTATGCATGTTATAATGATAATTAAACTTAATATAGAAGTTCTAATGCAGTTCAGTGTGAAGGATCCCAATGACATTTCACATTTCCTTCGCAGGGCGTGCCAGCACTTTACGAATCTTTTGTTAGACCCTTTGCCTGGAAGAAAAAGCTTAGAACTGTCTTGAACTGTCCTGTCGTCTCCTAACACATTGTTTAAAATTCATAGCAAAGTAAAATTCATGTTTGCATGAATTAGTATTTTGTTCATGAGTATTCCTCTCATGTATTAAATAGAATTATAGTCATAACAAGAACAACAACTCAACATCATCAATTAAAACAATGCTAAAGATTCTAAATGCGTTTTATACAAAAGAAGTTTTCCTTTTAAGTACATACATGCCTCTTGCACTCGCATACTCAATTGAATAAAAGGGAAATAGCAATGGCTCAAGTGCTTCATTAGTTCGTGCTCTGAAATCCAGAATCGTAAAATGAACAAAGTACGGAATGGCAACCACATGTGTTCACTGCCACATAAATGGTATTTATACAGATTATAACTACGTACAATAATGAAAACATAAATAGAGCGCTGTACGATTTATTTTAATTCCAACGTCGTTCCAAGCGCAGTAAATACAGCACATTTAGTTGTAGTATTATGCGGAAGCAGTGGGAATTAGATTAAAGGAAAAAATGAAAAAAGCCAAGGAAAATGAGTCAGAAAGAGAGCAAAGAAAGTGAGAACCTCGACTGAAGCTGAAGGCAAAATGTAAGGAAAAGTAAGAGAGTAAAAGTATTTGGGTGGTTCTTTCATACGTTTTGCTCTAAATAAAGGAATCCACAGAGTTCAGTAGTATTTTAGTCTTTCTAGGTGAACACAAAACACAACTTATGATTAGGCATTCCAGAAATAAGTGTTTCTGAACACCATCTTATGCGTAAAATAGTAGTGTATACCTGTGCATGTGCATATAAGTATAATCGTAAAATTGCCTCTGTATGAAGATACTGTATAAGAACAAACCGGAGTTCTGTTCTGTTGTGTTTGTGAGAGAGTGTGGTGTGTTATAGCTTTGCAAAAATAG
>JAQFXM010005034.1:0-15797 GCA_034693345.1 Entomobrya multifasciata
GGATGTAATACGTTTATAGAAAAGAATTTTTTTCATTGTCGAACTTTAATTTTTCTTGTTTAAGTTTATGTATGATAGGCCTCAACTCTGTTACTGATTTGCAGAATAACCTAGTAACTGGGTATGATGTGCATCATGCTGGTCCTGCCCTGACAGTGGAAGCAGCATCAGCGTCATGTGCGCTTCAATCAACACCACTTTGGAAATATACTATTCCTACATCCGTTCCGTAAAACACAAGCGGAACGTCAGCAAATTGCAGATCAATTTGCACTCATGTTTGAAAGTAAGTTTTTAAACATTTTTTAAAAATTGTGGTTATAATATAAATACAGGTCTGTTAAAGTTTTCAATGTTTTTTGTTTGTTTGCTCTTTGTATTATAGATTGCGCAGATGCTTGGAAGGAGAAAAATGGCTGCCTTTCGGAGAGGATCATGACCTATTGAGATGGAAGTTGGTGAAGGACAACTGTGGGATGTGTTTAATGTAGGGGTCAAGGCAGTTCCGTGCAGAACAGGGTTGCCAAAGCGTACGCTGCCAAGTTGCCATTGTCGAAGTTGTCCTTCGCATCGTCGTCGTGAACAAGCGGTTAAATACTCTTTTTCCCATAAGCGTCACAATATCACAAACCCACTGCCAGGCTTGGTAGTTGACAACATCATCACTCGACCTGAAAGGTGAGTAGAGTAATCTTTGAACTCATCTGTACCCTTCAGTTTTAGGTCAATGAAGAAACGGTTAAAGTATTAAAAAATCTTTTTTCTAGATCCGATTTTTTTCTTATTTCCCTAACTACGAGACAAGACTATGTTGGACCTACCTATTACAATGTACTGCATGATAAAAGTGGCTTGGCTTATCACCAGAAAAGTTCTAGATGTATACATTTAAACAGTGTCACAATGTGAAGTTTTAAGTACAATTGAAGTAGAACAGTGACTGTTCCAGGGTCCTGCCAGGTAAAACTAATATCTACAGATTGCTGTAAATATGTATGAGAGATTTAAGCTTACAAATAATTAATTAATAATTGAAAATTCAAAAAAATGTATTTTCCCTATTTTATCATAATACCAATCTATAATTAGATTGGAATTTTTTGAAACCCGGATAAATATGTCCTGACCTGAAAAACCACATTAAAGTCTAATGCTAAACCCCTTGTCCAAATCTCAGTACCGAACCATATGCTAAACACCAATAATATCATGTTAAATATGAATAAAACCATGCTAAACCCCAACAAAATCAGGCTAAAATTTAAGCAAAGAATGCTGATCCCAAGCAAACCATGTCAAATCCCAAGAACACCATGTCAAATCCAAAGAAAACCACACTAATTCCCATACAAAATACCTAAAAAACATGCTAAAATCCAAGAAAAACATGCGAAATCCCAGGACAAACTTACCTTGTCATAAATTAACATGTTCACTTAATAGGTAATTTTATGAATTTTATTTTATGGTTTGGAAGTGGTTAATTTGAATGCGCTTTCGGAGATATTACGGTTGCAATGCAAGTGAAATTTAATATCTGACGTGTATTTTTGGAACCAACGATAGCGGAAATCTGCAGAATGCTGTGAAAGTTCAACCGAGGTTTATAGTTTGTTTCAATATATGCAAAGTCAATATAACTTAAGAAGTCATGATAGAACATTAATTGTATTGTTAGTATGCTGTTCATTGTAATGGACTTTAGGACATACTAAGGTTGCGTAGCAAGGTTAATTTAATCTCTGACGTGTAATTTTTGAACTAATGTTTTAACAGTGTTGGAAATCTGCAGAGTGATGCGAAAGTTTAACCATGATTTTAGATATAGTTGAGTTCAATATATGCGAAAAAATATTTTCAAGAGAGCAGTGAGATGAAAGGAAGGCTTTAAGGGGGTCCTTCAAAAAACAGATAGGCTACAAAATGTGGCAACTAACTTTATCATTTTATAACATGTTAACTTAAGAAGTCATGATAGAACATTTATTGTATGGTTAGGATGCTGTTCATTTTAATGCACTTTAGGACACACTAAGGTTGGGTGGCAAGGTTAATTTAATCTCTGACGTGTATTTTTTCAACCAATGTTTAAACAGTGACGGAAATCTGCAGAGTGCTGCAAAAGTTTAACCATGAATTAAGGTGTAGTTTAGTTCAATATATGCGAAAAAATATTTTTAAGAGAGCAGTGAGATGAAAGGACTTGATTAAGGTTTTAAGGGCGCCCTTCAAAAACCAGAAAGGCTACAAAATATGGCAGCTAACTTTGTCATCATATAATATGTTAACTTAAGAAGTCATAATAGAACATTAATTGTATGGTAATGGAGAGAGTCATTAACATCCGGAGAGTAAGCGACAGATTTAAAATGACAGCGAATTTCATTTATATGATCTGCTCTACAAGACAGCTTTCATTGATGTGATCTTTTACAAAAAAATTCAATGAACTAACTTAGTAAGCTCATCTTTTTTGGATTATTATTCATATTAACGAAACAAGCAAGTTTTCACATCTGCCGGAATTCCAGAGGGTATCGTAGATTTGGAGAATAGTTGCATTATATGCTAATCAGAAGAGTAAAATGATATTAGTTCGATGCATGTAGAGCGATGAGCAGTCCTTTGTTATTTCTGTTTGTACAGTTCCATCAGAAAGTTTCGTCGTCAGGTTTGGAGTAAATAAGCTTGGATAGGTGTTCATGATGAATGAGACTACCTTTTCTTGTAACATGTATGCTTCAACACATTTCTTTCAAAAACTTTGAAACACACTTCTTCTTATTCGTTTTGTAATACGAAACAATTTTTGATGAATAGTTGACCCAATTGAACCCACATGAGGGGCTAGGCACGTTGAAGTTCAAAACATGACTTCGAAAGTGGCGCCTCCCGCCAAAACGTTTGAAGCTATTGACTTGATTATTTCGGATTCTAAAAGAAAAATAAAATATCTATTTAGACCCTTTTACTTTTTTTCAAAATTTGAAACCGTTTTTGAGAAAAATACTCGCAGAGTATGGACATATTATGTTGGGGGTTTTTTCGTCGTGAAAAAACGCCAAACATAATATGTCCATATGTTTTTAATTACAAAAAGGGTGTCTAAAAGCTATTTGGACAAATTTCAAATTTAATTTCTGAAACGTCATTATATTGTAAAGTTATAGTTGAACTGTATTTAAAAACTACATAGTTTGGAGCACCGAAATCACATTGGTAAAGTAGGGAAAATATAAGGAAACTTGGAAGCAGAGATCACATAAAACTTGTAAAAAAATCTTTTTTTCCAGTTTTTTAAACTACCTTTTTATGTTCGACCATGGCTTTTTCACGCCTTGCATACAATGAGTGGTATTTTGATAATTATAGTTAGCCTGAAACGTGAGCTTTCAGAAATGCCCACATTTGTCAAATAATAAGTTTCTGTGGGAAAGATACGCTCTGATAAACTTAATGCCTATTTCATACTTTAGCTTTCAAACGAATTTTTGTGTGATAAAATGAATGACAAAATTTGGTCTCGGTTGAATATAAAACACACAATTATATTCCAGAATCTATTCTTGTTATATTTTTACTTTAAAAAAACATGCTCTATTCAAAAACATGTATCGTCATCGATGAAAATTACTAGTTTGCCGAAAACAAGGGCTGGCATTTTGTCCAAGTAGCTCTTAGACACCCTTTATTCCTCAAAAACGGTTTCGAATTCTCAGTCGAATCCCAATATATTCTTATCTATGTATCCAGCAGTTTTATACGATTATTTTATTCCTATTTTTTTATAAACCAGCGGGAAAAATTTATATGCTGTCAAGAGAGAGATGAGAGATGGCCAGGCCAGGCCAAACAAGCCATGGATGCGGAAGAATCAACCCTACAGTAAAAAAGATAACTCTCGAGTTCTTTCAAAAATTCTTGTATATTTCGGGTCTCTCCGATGAAAATGCAAATCACAAATGAAAAAAGAGAAAATGAAAGCCGCAGCGCTATGCAGGTCCAGGCTGGGAAGGTCCGTGAGCGCTGCAGTGTAGCGTGCGTAAGGGGCCATGACGCGTGGTTTTATTTCGTCACACGTCCACTGGACATGCGCATTCGGGATTTAAACCATTGCCATCGTAATCAGCACATTAAAATTTACTAGAAAAGTCACATTTAAGCCAGCAACGCGCGTTGCTGCTGGGAACATATGCTCGTAAGGCTTTTAGTAGAAGAGACTTGTAGAAGGCCACTATAAGTTTCCATGTTCGGGGAGTACTATTTTGAAATACATAACCGAGTGATTTATCAAAACACAATTTGCATACTGATGACACATGATATTTCCAAAATTCAATGCACCGGAAAACACATGCACATCAAAGTTTTCCAAAACATGATGGATTCCATTTCTGGTAAAGAGTATAGCATCGCACCAAAGCTCATAAATAATTGTGACATCTGGTATTTACACATGAATTGAACAAATTAAAGGCAGATTAACTAAATTTATTAAAAACTTACAAACTATTATTCCTGCAATTAGTCTTACTATTTTTTCAAAACAAAGTAGAAATTATTTGATAAAATCAGGTCAAATTCTTTCTTGTTTACGAATCATGAGTTGGTGTATAAATAACTAAAAATCGATTTAAACTATTTTGATTGTTTGAAAGAAATTGATTGATTGAGAAGAGAGATTGTATTTTTCCATTAGTCACCAGTAGTTACGCAACTGGTCGAACAATGACGTAGAACGTATAATAAATCCTTCCTTTTTTCCCCAGAAGTCGAGCATTTACAATATTGTAATTCCTTTAGGTATTTTTTGAGTTCTTCAAAATATCTCTGAAATTTCTATTTACTATAAGTTTGGTCACCAAGATATTGAGCTTAATCCCCAAATCATATTCCTAGAACTTGGTTCTTACAGTAACAGTTCGTAATGTGGTTGACAAACAGTTTATTTTGTCCACCGAAAATCAGCAACAGGAGAGTGGAATCATCCTTAACACCATGTTTTCTTCTAGCTGCACAAATTTACACTTTAACTTACAGAAACAATTCCTCCAATTCTTGCTGATTTTACAATAATAAATGATAAAACATTACTAGTTCGAGTGTATCCTTTTAAAAGAAGTTAATTTCAATTGATGTGGACAACCGGTCTCATAACTGTAGGCTCAATAGCAGGGTTTGAATTGCTTGCCATTTTATTAAAGCATCTTGTTAAGCCTAAAGATACACAATTAGATCACATTGAAATCGTAATTTGCATTGGTTATGTCTCGTGTATGGTACTTTTAGAAAGTTGCCTGCTTGCATTCATTGAACACAGAAATAAAATCTTGTTGTGCAATGACTTCTTAAACAATGGACTACGGATGGGTGAGCAATTTTTAAAATATATTTTGATAATATTTTAAAATTTGGCTTTTAAAATGAAATATTTATGACTAAATAATATTTTATTTTTATAGGTGTCCAAATAAGAAGTCCTTCAAGAGAATTAGTAGGAATTTTAATGGTTGGTATGAGCATTTGCATGATATTTTTGGTAATACCGTTGCCATATGCAGTTGTTATTCTTCATTTGGACCCATTTTACATCTTAGCTAGAGACATAATTATGCCACCACTTGTTCAATGGAATTTATATCACATTTTTTCATTGTATGTTTTTTCTATTATAACCTGCCCACTGGGATGTTACTTAATTGTGAAGTACATATTTATTTTGGTTTTCTTCTTTGTTATATTGACTAACCATATCAAGAACTATGCTTTGACACTGCTTAGCCTAGAAAATCCAAACGAGTTGAAGTTTTTGAAATGGTATATCGCTGGCAGACTTTTTGTCGTTAGTTTTCAAGGTCCATTATCTCATATAATTATGTACTGGGTTTGCTGGAGCCAAATTATGCTTACAATAGAATCTTGGTTATTCATAAACTGTTTTTCTATTCTACCATTTGTTATTACAGGAACAGCAATAGCTGCATTTATTGGTGGTATTGTCATGTCAATTTGTGTTTTCAGAATTTTAGTGAATGCTCGATCATACAGTGCTGACATCGTTAGGAAGAAAAGGAGCCAATTTCATAGTTTTAATAGATCTAGATATAATTATTATTTTACAGCTAAATGGAGAGCACGACAAGAGTTTCCAATAAGTTGTGGTAATTAGTTTTCAATGACAAAAGAAGCTATAAATCATTACTTAAGTATATTGAATGCAAATGTGAGCAATGCCATTCTATTGGTGCGGCCCTAATTTATGCGTAAATAAATTATTATCTGAGTCAAATTGTTGTTGTTGTAACAAGTTTCTATTCATTCATATTTATTAGGCTTTCATAATTATTACACCATTGGTCATGTATATACTCCACCGGCAGAGTTCTACAAGGGGACCGTTTCAGGAAAAAACAGTGCAAAAATTTGACTGACTTGCACAGAAGATATGTGAAAATACGTACGTATAATTTGCGATCAAGTATTTTGATTGGTCCAATGGGGAATCTGTCACGGACGACTTTCATAAACAGTAATTTTTCTTTTAAACTTTTTTCGAGTTTCAGGGTATTTGTAAGACAAAGAGAATCATAGATAAGGAAAAAACTGACATTAAAAAGTAATGTTACATGAATTTAAACAATTACCATTTATAACGGTGTATAGTTTTGAAATCTTGTGAAAGCACAAGAACAAAGCTTAAAAACTGAAACATTAAATTTAATTGCTCGCAAAACAAATGATTATACAAACTAATCATTAGTTGGCAATGCCGGGTTGGCAAACTGCGAACAAAGTACTAAATTATTTTTGACATTTACCATTCACAAGATATAACACAGACTTTCCCACTATTTATTGTCAAGTTATCTATCTTGTTCAGTTCATGTTTCCTAAATTGCTATTTTTTGTATTCAGCCTTCCTAATTCAAACGATTTCCATGGTATAAATTGAATTTTTAATAAACATGGTCATATTTTTCTTTGACCATTAAACTTTCAATTAAAAATATCAAATCTATTCTATCAAAATTTCAATTCGATTTCATCAATATGTCATGTGTATGTTTTGGAAGTATTATATAAAAGTACTAAATCACCAATCAATTTCTCAATATAAGTAAATTATCTCGATGTCCAAATTTTGATTAAAATCAACTTTTTGTGAAGTAATGTTAAATTCCTAACTACTACAAATGTCAATTTATTTTGACAAATATCCATTAACCTGCTCACGTTGTTGCTCTACACATGATAAAGTTTTAGTTGTAAAGCTTGTCAACACTATAGTGTAAAATATCATGTTATCAAGTAAACATGCCGACTGCACTACTACTTGCCGCTTTTCACCTAAATTTTCTTGCCAATAAAAGCTTATTTTATCATTTTTCTATCTCGTGGGATCCCAAGCTCCAAAAATGGACATATCTTTTGAACACACCACAAAAAACAAAAGTTATACACTATTACATTTTAATTTTTATACTGTTGATATTTGGAGCAATTCCTACTAGTTTCTTGATAATATTCCATAAAACGTATTACTACGAAGAAAGTCCCATAAAACTGACACATGTCATAATTCACCTAGTCATTATATTGTACATTTTATTAGCCTTTTTCTATGATATTGTGCTTTATTTTTATGGAAATGATATGGTTAATCTGATAAATTGGCTGTACAAAATTGAAAATCGTTTCCACAGAAATTATCATAAAATGTTACCACTAGTTTTCCCAACAAAAATATTTATCCAAGAAATCTTAAGTATATTCTCGATGGGTCTGAAACAAAAGGACTACTTCGGAATTTCTCTATTTTCTTTAGTAATTTCGTACACAAATTCGTCATACCTTTTACCAGTTGCGCTAGTGATTATTAAATGGGATCACATTAACTTGCTTTCTAAAATTTACAGCTGTCAGTTTACTAACATCAGTTTCTCTTCAATCCAAGGTGTAATGATATTGGTTATTGAGTTTACACTTACTTTTATAGCATCTCAACTCGTTTTTACGAATTTACGAACTTTTACACTTATCGGTTTAAACTTGTGTACATCTGTAATAGATCATCTTGAAAGAATTAAGTTTCTCCAAATAACTAGGTATAATTGTATATCAGCAGTTAAACGTTATCAAGAATTTTATATTGCATTAGCTTCAATTCAAGATTTTATCAAGTATATTACCCAAGTCTACTTATCTTTAACGTGGTTTATTCTTATCATTCTCGGAAGTGGAGTTATTTACGCATTCAAAACTAGTCGAATTTTAATATCAGGAATTGCACTAGTTGTTATGTTAGTATGCTTACAAGTTTTGTTATTCTTTTTTGATTATGGATGTCGTTTGGAGCAAATGAGCAGTGAACTTTTGCAATACAAGTGGAAACAACAAATGATAAATTTATGTGTTGGTGGTTATACGTTTAAATATAATTATGTTAAAAAATTGATGAGAAGTTGTAAGAAAAATGAGTTAAAAATAGGTAATCTCGGGTTAAAGTTGGATAAGGAAATAAAAATGACATTTTTAAATACTGTGTTAAGTTATGTAGTTACTCTTCAAATTTTGGTGGGTGGTGGAGGTGTTATTGGGTTTAAAAAAGTGTGAATACACAAATAAATGATTGTGCTAAAATATAGATAGATTTTATTGAAACGTAAATAAAAATAAATTATAATTCAGTACATGATATACGGAATGTTTTAAACGCCAATATATGATTTTCGCTGCAACTTGCGATCTTCTTTTTCGCAACCTTTCCGAACAGATTGAATGAATCCATGGCCAATATTAGTTTCCTCTAAATCGTACAAGAATAAGGGTGTATCTTTACCCGGCTCGGGAAGTTGAAGACAAAATGCATTTCCTTGATACTCTGGTTGGTCATAAACAGTCCAATCACTATGCCCTGCGATGATAAGCGACTGTGGTTTCCCCTTCAAATACAAATTTGGAAGTTGATGCAATGTGTATTCTTCTCGACCCTGGAAAAACGTGTACTCGTAAAGAGTAAGGCTATCTGTGTGATAGTCTTGAGGAGCTCCAGCATATCGAACTGAAGAAACGACTCCAGCCAAGCTTCCTAAATTGACGCAGTAGTGATCTTGACCAAAAATGTATTCCATGCCACGGTTTCCTTCAGGATTGAAGTGGGGGTCTTCATAAAATAGCCATCTTATAATAGCCAAAGAAACCAATTGTAAATTATATGAATATATTTGCTTTTCAAAACTTGTTTTTAGAAATATGTTAAACTTACATTCCAGTAACGCAAACAGAACGTGTACGATCATCAAAATGCTGAGTGGTTAAATTAGCCACATAATCCTCAAAAATATCCAAGTTATCTCCAGCTCCTTTATTCTGTGAGTACAAAACAGCACCTTGACTGTGACATAACACAATGTCAAATTTTGTCCCCAGAATAATTAAACCAATTAAATAAATAATGAAACCCATTTTTAATAATGACTATATCAAAAGCTGAGACGAAACAAAATGAAAAAGGTTTACATCAACAGTATAAAGGAAAGTAAAGGGCCTCTTTTTTGGTAACTGTAAGGCGTGCGTATCAAAAAATACATGAATAGGTATGGAAGCTTTTCAGGTGCTTGAAGTTTTCTGGAATTTTACCGAAAGCGAAGGAAAAATCTAACTTGGCTAAGAATGCTAACAATATATATTCACGCATTGAATATTCTAAAGGGTTGAATGGTGTGCTCATTACTTGTGTAAAAGAGAAAGGAACTCTCTTTGTTCTGATTCAATTGAAAGTTGGCATCATTTTATTTTTAGATTTCATATTTTACATACACATTATAAAAACACATTAGAAATTCATTTTAAAAATTAATCATTTAAAAAACAAATATCGATTTAAAACTTCTAACTATTATATTACATTTAAGGTTTAAAAACATTTTCCTTTGCAGTTTCTTTCTTAATATTATCCGGATATACGAGTAAACTTAATGCAAGATATTTTGGTGCTTTTGCATCACCACCAATTGCCATCCCGAATCCCAGTTCTCGGATATCTTTCCACATCATTCTTGTACCACGGTTTACCGTTGGGTTTTTATAGTCCATTTTTGTAATATCACTATACCAAGTATCTGCCACAGTTTGTACTGCAAATTGAGTGTAGTTGGATTTTGTGTGACCGGGATCAATGAAATGAGAATTTTCACTTGTTGGACCTTTCCATGGACATTTTGTTTGAATTGATTTTGTATCTGCATATAACCGAGCACATTTCATGGCACGGTCGTTTATCTTTGGGAACAATATTATTATATAAATAAAAACTGTTAAGGGCTCAGTATTTATGCAAATTTAGAAATTATTTACTCACTTCATCGCTAAGATACAATGGAGGAACTTGATGCATAGCTCGTCGTTTATTAACCTCGTCGAGAACAGCTTGCTGAAAATCTTTTGGGTCGTATAGCTTAAACTCTTTGACCTCAGCAGCTAGGATATTATCAACTAGGTATATTGTCAATGCGGCTTGGAATATTACTATATATTTTGTACAGTGATCCATTTCAAAAGTGAGGTTTCTAGAATTACACGAATCTTTATGGGAAATTATAATGTAATAAAAGTAGTAGCAAATTTTGAGTGCAGTCTCTAGTTACTACTAAAATTGCTGTTGGTGCAATTTTAGACATTTTATCTCACAATTAAATGCCAAAATGCAATAGGTATGGAATTAACTTCTATCAATATGTTGTTTTAGTGCATTGCATTTTTCTATTGTTTATGAGCAATAAAAGACTTTTGTAGTAAAATTTAAGTACAATCGCTGTCTGCCTCCGAAATGATTCATTTCATGCTATCTAAATCATTAAATCTTACCTTATATAACTTATGCAATGAAGCCATTATAGGATTATGTGTCTATTTATAGGTTTTAATGCATGTATTCAATGTTGTCCTAAAATAAACTTACCGAAGTCACATTTTCAAGTAATCAGGATAAACATTGCTAATATATTAAGCTTTAAATCAAATCTGATATTTTGTCTTGATTTATTCGGAAGTAAATTATTTCGAAACATGAAATATGTTATGCTAAATTTATTTATCCTACTTCTTTTTTAATTAAGCACGAGTAATAGCTGTTAATTAATTAATACATACAAAATTGAATTGCGACTTAAACGATTTACAAATGCTGCCACAAATTTGACTACTTTGGCTTTTAAATATATCACTTCATTTTAAGTTACGCCAGACTACTTCTGGTATATCGCTGAGGCAAAAAGCTCAGTGTAATATGCATGTATCAAAGCCACAACAAAAAAGCCCATCTGACATCTTCAGCACAGAAAAAAATTATTTTGGTGCTTTGTGCTGAATTAAAAATTTCGACGTCTAAACGACACAAAAATTAAGGCTAAAATCAAACTATTGAATTTTTTGTGTCTTTCAAATGCCGAAATTCTTAACTCACCATAAATCACCAAAATAATTTTTTTCTGTGCTGAAAATGTCAGATCTGCTTTCTTGTTGTGGCTTTGATACCTGCATAATACACTGAGCTTTTTGCCTCAGCGATATATACCAGAAGTAGTCTGTGTTACGCTATTACACAACGTAGCACTTTTACGATGGACTATTCTGGCTTCAAAATGTTTTCCTTGTTCTTGCCCTTCTGATTACCAGGCGGATTATATAGTACAACAACTGCGAGATATTTTGCAGGTGGTTTATTTGGAGGTCCACCAATAGCCATTCCAAATCCAATTTCTACAGTGCTTTTCCATACGATAAGAGTAGCTTTGTTTTGTGGTGGGTTTTTATAGTCGAATTTTTTGTCTTTCAGTGGGGCATACCACTCTTTTACAAGATTTATAGCAAATTCTGTATAGTTCTCCTTGTCATGTCCAGGGCTTACAGAAAATTGAGTTTCAGCCGAGTAAACTTTCCATGGACATCTGGTAGCAAGTGTGCCTAAGTCGGCATAAAATTGTGCACATTTCATGGCACGGTCCATTAGCTAAAACAATTGAAACTTTAATAACCATTTCACTTATAATTTAATTCATTCTATATCGTACATTTTACAGTTAGTCGAATAAAATGTATTAAAATATTAAAATGTAAATTAATTTACATAATGTAGTTTTCATTCTAATTTACTCACCGTCTCACTTCGAAATAATGGAGGCACATTATGATGTTTGCGTAATTTATTATGCTGAATTACAGCAGCATTTTGAAATTCTTTTGGATCGTACTCATGTAGTGGTTTTACTTCCACTGATTTACCAACAAAGGCTAAAATTAAACAAATTAAAGAAAATCTGGTGCATTGATCGGTGCTCATTTTCTTAAAACTCGATTAATCCCCTGTCAATAAATGTTTTAACATATGGAACGAGTGAATATACTTAATTGATAAAATACATCAAAGACAACAAACAAAGTTGATCGTTACATCAATAAAAATCGTACCTAAAAATTTGACGGGTAGATTTTATTGACATTTGTGAGAGATATTATTGATATATCTTTCATTGTGCAACTTTCAGTATTTAGGCATGCAACACGGAATTAGGTAATCTTGCAGGTAATATTTATGGTGATGAGTTATGTGATATGATGTCTGGTATTCTGTGATTTTCTATCATTTATCACTATTTTTATGCTTCGGATATCATCATAGTTCGATATTGTATAATGCATGTGTACAATATGTTCATACACATAATTGATACAAAAATATACGTCTTTGTTATATTATATCATGATAATAATTAGTTTTTAGGCAGCTGAGTGATAGGTTCATGCATAAACGTAAATAACCGAAACAAGATTTTTTGTATAATAGCTGCGAATGAAAATAAGTTTTTATAATTTTACAAGTTTTTTTAGTTCATTTAAAGCAGATTTGTAATCCAATTTCTAATCACTTCATTAACTTATTTAATAAAATTCGAATAGGGTTACACATTGTCAGCAGAAGTTTACAGGAACTTTTGCATTTCCTTCATTACCCTCGTGTACAACAGTTTATCAGCATCTTTGGCAGTGACAAAGTCAACATGGTTAAATAGCTTATCTTTCACTTTGATCATTCCTTGGAGAACCCCAGGCCTCAGTTTGCTTGCAGTAATTTTAACGTCCTATAATTTTGTTTTAGAACAGAAAAGATTACTCCAATTTTCTACGATAGTGTTTATTTTAAATTAATTTTTTATGGAAATGCATACATTTGGTGGTGCCATGTTATCGTTATCCGAATAAAAGAATATCAATGGAGCTCTAATATTTTCCAATTTGTAAGCAGGTGGTTCCTTACTCTTGTATAAATTCAGGTTTTTTACTGTCCCATAATCATAATGTCTAAATGAGCAGGTACTTGCGCTTTGAGCATAGTGAGCGTAACATTTAACAGAAGAATAGTTAGGATATTTGGCAATAATATTTGGTAGTTCAGTCTAAAAAATAACACGAATAGTTGTTGTTAACTCAAGTCTTTCGTTTCATAAATTTGCATTGTAATTTTGGACATATCAAAATCCGTACATTATTAATTTGTGGTGCATTATATCCAAATAACATAAAAATCAAATTATCACAAATTCCACATTTCAGTGCCGTTGCAGTACACAGGTCACCTTCAGAAACATTTGTAGCTGCTCGAAGTTCTTGTGTATTTCTCATTCTTCCATGCATAATTAAGTTAGTTGCTTTATACTACAACAGTTCATTTGTTAAAACAAATATTTTGAAGGTGCATTTGATCGTACGTTGATTAGAGAATTACCGCGGTATCTGGATTTACAACTGGAAAAAGCGCTCTTAAAGGACTGTTCATATGACCCATATAGATAACAGGTGCAAACATAATTCCAGCTATTATTTTGTCATTCATTTCGGGAATTTCGGCCAACGACACAAAATATTGAGTTGTGCCTTGAGAATGACCAATGTAAAATATTTTGGGGTTTCCAGATACTTCAATTATTTTATCGGTTACTGCAGGCGTATCATAGACTCCATGTTCATGCCAACTACACAAATATAAAGTGTTAATTTAAACCGAATTACAACTTCTGTTAACTATAATTAATTAGTATTACAATTTTCCTACCTAAAATCCCAATATGCTAAATCTGTATGTGCATTGTAATGTATATGATCAAACGAGTATGTTGTTCCCCTTGAATTAGACAACCAAACATCGTATCCAGCATCCGCTAGCTTGAAAGCTATGGTAAGAACAAGTATTTTCTATTAATTATTTTGATGCAAGGTTTAACATTTATTGTGATATTTTAGTTGAATACGTATTCAAACCTACGTAAATTTCGACTACCGGGCATGAAAAACCAACAATCGGAAGCAGCTCCCAAACCGTGCTGCAAATAAACTGACGGTTTTCTCCTTTTACGTTTTTTTCGTTCATTGGGAGATCCCGTGATTCTATAAACTGTTAAAATATATCCGTCATTGGTAGTCACTGTGTGTGTTTCATATGGATAGTTGTAAGACTCTAGAATATCTGGCTGTAAGTAACAATTAGTTTAAGTAAGAGTTTAATTTTAATATGTTTATTGATTACGTTTTTAACTGACCGAATATTGAACCAGCTTTTGGTTTTACCGTAATTTTGTTTTGATCAGGATGAGTTTTTCGCAAGCTTTTCTTGACTTTCTTCGAACAAGTTGATAACGGTAGTGACAATGCATATGGTGATGATTCTCGACTTTTGAAAATTGGAAGTGGATTGGGTGCACATATAGAGTCATGTGTAGTTTGAACTTTGGAACCAACATGATGAATTTGATAAACAAGAAATACAAAGATTGGAAACTTGGTGGAACTTGGCATCATAATGATCACGTTGAAGAGTTGAACTTGTACCATAGAATTTTAGCCATGTGTATGCCGGTGCTTTAGATCATGAGAGTGTTTTAACAATAGCTATAGAAAGGCTTATTAACGAGCTTGGTGATGGTAATAAAATACTGTAATCATAAAAATATGCATGCCGAGTAAAATGCGGACCCAAAAGTAGTAAAAAGCGGACTCTCTGTGATTCGTTTAATTTTTTCGTCTAGAATCATCTATGAAAATCATTTGCTCTGTATATGAATAGCTGGCCTTATTATAATATTTTTGATTTTTATTTCTGAGCATATCTGATCTTAAAATTTATTTCCAATTAATTTTGATGAATTTTTCAAAATGTCACCCAAAACAACATAATTTTTATGTTACAAGTTAACTTATCTTAATGCAAGTCTTATGGTATATTTTTAGAACTAAAAGTACAATTTATGTTTTATCCAACAAAAGGTTAATCCACATTATAGACAAGTCGTGAACAAATATACACTTTTAACCGGGCATAAAATATCTCTAGTATCGGGAACCAACTTCAAATATTTAGCTCTCCTTAGAATACTATTACTATCACCTAGAGTCTCTGGGTAAGAACAATTATTTATCGGTATAGTGTATTTCAAAAAGAAGTTGTAAAAATCATCGTTTAAAGTACCATCATTTTATCTAACTGCTTAAAAACATATCCATTGTGAAGTATATATTTAATGTAATCTAAAAATTTACTATTCATACTAACTTTTTTAACTTTCGGGCATGCTAATCAAGCTAATAGTAATTTAGTTCTACCGGATATAGATATTATATAGTACTTTTATAAAATGCTACACATACTTTGATCTCGAAATCAAAATCAGTAGTTTAAAGGGACAGGGGCGAACTCCGGTCAATTAAAAAAGTCGTTTCCGGTCGTTATCTGAATATTAATGAGC
>JAQFXM010005035.1:0-15797 GCA_034693345.1 Entomobrya multifasciata
GTCACCTTGTTCATTGTTGGCTTTTCATGGAGTTGATCTTCTTTGCATACAACTTTTTCTCTTAATTAGCTTTTTTGGTCGGCCTGCTTGCATTGAATTGGTATATTGGTGAACTCGAACTACAATCTGCAATGCAATCTGCCATGAATTCGGATGCACAGTGCACAGCACAGGTGTGTGCTTTGCATTGCAATGTTTTTGACTTTCATTGGCTTGACTGTATTTCTGCTATGTTGTATGTGGTCGCTTTTATGTCGCTAGCTAACTTGATTTGAAGATCTCTCAGCT
Source organism: Entomobrya multifasciata (assembly GCA_034693345.1). Lineage (NCBI taxonomy): Eukaryota > Metazoa > Arthropoda > Collembola > Entomobryomorpha > Entomobryidae > Entomobrya > Entomobrya multifasciata. The sequence continues at coordinate 289 of JAQFXM010005035.1, forward strand.
GCAGAAGCTGCAATCTTTCTTCTTGGTTTAGTGTGGACTGTGGAAGTAAAAGAGCAGCTATAAGAAGTAGACAGAAGGAAAATAATTAGTTAGATTGCTAATTAAAATCTTCATATTCAAAGTGACTAAACCAACCACTAACCACCATGTCTGAAATTTCTCCACAAAGTGAAGGTGGAAATAGTTCCAATGCAGCAGAATGTTTCCAAAACTATACGGCACCCGAGGTTTTTGTTCAGGGGCTAGCCGGAATGGTCAATCAACAAGATACTGAAACCATTATAAGATCGCAGAAATACATGTAATTTATTTCAAAAACTATTTCTTAGGTTTAAAAAAAATTGGTATAACTAAACCTCATACGGCGACAGCTAATTTTATAATTTTTTGTCTTCAGGCTTCAAAGGTTCGAGAAAACAAATGAGATGCTTGTAAACTGCAATGCCCTTTCTGCAGCCAGATATCAAAATGCACTCCAAGATTTCAAGAAGCATACGGCAATGCTTACAGAAATGAGGAAGGATGTGGACAACATTTTTAGAAGGATACGGAATATCAAAGCAAAAATTTCCCAACAGTATCCTCAAGCTTATGAAGGTAATTGATTGTTGGAAATAGCGTTAAAAAATCTTGGCGTCAAATTTGGCACCTGTATTGACACATTTGTTTGCCCTTTAAATAGTCGCTGCTATTGCGGCGCGACGTGAAAAATCGAAAGATGAGGACGAGGATGACCAGGATGAGGAGACCGATGAGGCGTTCAGAAAATCTTCATCATCCTCCGAGAAATCTTTCACCAAATCTAAGAGCGTAAGTATAGCCACACCCACTTCCTCTACGGCACCAACACCTGCTCCAAGTCGACAAGCGACTGTCGAGCGTTCGGAATCGGTTGATATTCCGAGAACCACAAAGCGTTTAAATTTGTAATTTTCAGTGACAAGTTTGTGTTTCATAACCATAATATGTAAATATACCGTTTAATTTTGTCTCATCGTCAGTATACATATATCTCGTTGTATTGAATTTTGTATTATGCTAATGCTACTAGTCTGCAGAATGATTCATTTGTTATAAATAACTTGAAAATAATCATGTATTAAAATTTTCCACATTTTTATTACTTTTTGCAATAAATATTCTTATATTTTTCCATACTAATTACATGAATATATCACAGACTATTACTTCTGGAAATCTGAAGTACTTGTTGGGGAATATTGAGAATTTCTGAAGTTACAAAAGGCATTGTCGTATTTTGTTGGACGACAGGTAGCGTAGATGAAAATATATTGTTTAAAGTAGATTCATTCAAGACAATGTTGTCAAGATTAAGATTATTGGTACTACTACTTGGCTGAATAGGTTGAAGGAATTCAATGGATTGTTGATTTCCTATGTTTTGTAGTAACGGTTGATGAAAAGTAATTGCTGATGAAGGTACTGGTACGACCCTGCAAGTTGCTGGGGTTGGCGGAACGCTTTGCAGTGCTGTAGTCTGATTTCTGTAAATAGGTAACTTGGCTGGTAACGTTGATGAAGGAGCTACTTGTACATTTGTAATTGAGGATGTCTTTTTCTCTTTGATTTTACTTTGTTTCTTTTTCCGGGATTTCTGTTGACCTGTTGTAGGATTTCCATTGGAATCATTTTGGTGTAACTTTTTCTTATGGAGTCTCAGACTATTTGATTGAGAAAATGTTTTGTGGCATATATCACATTTATAGGGTCTTTCCCCAGTATGAGTTCTAAGATGCATGACAAGATGACTTTTGAGGGTAAATGACTTGGAACACTCTGAGCAATTAAATGGACGCTCACCTGTGTGAATCCTTTCGTGAGTAATTAAATCCTTTTGTAATAGAAAGCATCTTCCGCAGTAACCACACTGATGGTTTTTCACCCCTTTGTGTATAAGGGCGTGGGTTTGTAAGTGAAATTTCCTGCGGAAGGATTTCTCACAATTTGGTTCAGTACAGATGAATGGGCGGATATTGAGGTGGATTTTCTTGTGTTGGCGTAAGGTACTTTGGTCTTTTAAGAATTTTCCGCAGGTATCGCATTGGGTTGGGCGTTTGGGCTCGTTTGGGTCCCTTTTGATTCTAATGCGTTTGATGGAAGTGGGGGTCGATTTTGTCGGTTTAATTGGAATTCTATCATTTTTCACCGGGGCAGCACGAGGAATGGTAACATATGCAGGGGCAGTGATCCTGTGATTTGAAATGAGATCATTTCCAGAATTACTGCCATAAGTATCAAAATTGACTTGAGAGGGGTAATCCTCATGATTTTTAGGTTGACTATTATGCATGGAATTTTCAGAGCATAACTCCTCGTCGTCATCATCGTTGAGATTTTCATGAGATGTCATATCGGTACCTGGAAGTGATGGGGAGGAGGAAGCGGCGTCGTCGACATCCTGATCAGGTACATCAATTAATCCATCATCGTCCCCAGAGTTGATGGGATTATTGTCGTTTGCATGCTCTTCCAAATAACTTGGAACAGATGAAGTGGATTCATACTTCAAAATAAAATCTAGTAAAATGAAAATGAAAATAAATGAATGTGATGGAATGAAAAGTAAGTTTCTTTAAAGAAATTAAATGGAAAGGGATTGTAATGTTAATAGTGAGGGGCATTAAAATCATTTGTTCATCATTCCTACCAAATTTTTCATTGAGCCATCTGACGACACAAGACAAGTCATCCTCCAATTTGGAAAGTTTTGTGTCGTGTCTGCTCAAGATAACTTTCACGTCATCAAAAAAGGTACGTGAAATATCTGCTGATTTGTGGCTAGTAGTGCATTGATGAGCGCTACTTTCTTCATCACTTAATACGCTACTTCCACCTCCATCGCCACCACCGCCGAAGCGGTAGTAAGATAAGCCGGATGAGCAACTGTAACTGCTAGACTCTGAAGATAATCTTCGTCTTGTTCCCATTATTGAATATTTTTTTCTGATAAGAAATCAAATCAAGTAAGATAACAGTTATTTGTTTGGGTAGTCAAAAATTAGAACTAGAATCATTAATTTAACAACACAAATCATCTGTTAGACAGCTGTTCAGTCAGACGAAAACATGCCAAGACAGACATTCATTGTATAGCTTGCTTGCATATCTGCGTGCTTCACATGCACTACATTGGCAATTTTTGCAAGTCGAGCACTGGAAGAGTGTGAATCTAGAAATGTCAATGTTTACATTTCCGAGTTATGATAAGCTTCACCTGGACCTCTTTTCTTTGATAAGCTGATGCAAAATTTATTGTAGATTTGGAGGAGAATCGTTTCATAGTTGACATTAAGTGGACATAAACTTTATCTTGGCCTACCGGTCAGCTGATAACTGAAAAAAACTTGAAGACTTCACCGGAAGCGAAAGGGAAACTATGTCGGAATCTGGGAGCACAACAAAGGAACCTGAAGAACCTCGTAAGTTTCTATCTTTTTTGTCAAACCCGTTATTAGAAAAATGATAATTGAGTAGGGCGTGAGTGAGTGGATAAATAATTTGAAACATTGATGTAATTTATTGCAGCAAGTTGGACGAGGTGGACGGCAAGTAGTTATGCAGTGGTCATGCTAGTCTTGGGTATTCCACTATGGTGGAAAACGACAACAGTCCAAAGGGTTCCTTTGCCTTATGATGAGATGCTAACTTTGCATGATCAATTCCAAAGGGAGCTTTTAATTGGAGTTCCCATTCAGTTCAAAGGATTTTCTAGTCAGTTGGAAAAGAGTGAAGCTGAACCGTATCAGAGTTAGTTTGAATTTAATAGCTAATATAATACGATAAGCTACAAAAATTATACACAATTACAAAATAAATCATTTTTTTGTCTTTAGATGTTAGCGGTTATTCTTTCAAGTTCAGTTATTCCGTGATGACCGCTTTGGAAATGGATGTTGTGTACAAGAGCACGGACTTATATAAAATTGATCAACAACTTTGTGCACAGGAGTCAACTGCTAAAAGCGAGCATACGTTAAAAGTTTATTATGTAGGTTTACTATGTATTTTTAAGACTTTCAAAGTTAATATAGGTAGTTAAAGAATTATTGTTGATTTTATGTATGTACGTCTCATTTTGATTTTTAGGTCGGCAGAGCAGATCTCTTGAAAGAATATGGGCATAAAGTAATCCTGGGAAATTGTCGAAGCATTTATTACATCTCCAACAAATCTCAGATTGATGTTAAGCGAGTTGATAAACTCTTGCTTAAACTTGCTGGAACGACGACTGATCTACGAGGACCAGGAGACACGTCAGATAGAAATGAACTTCAACTACCTTTATCCGATGGATATGATATTCTTTTGAGTCTTCTTGTTCCAGAGCCTGAGATGTTGGAAAGTTATTGGGAGATTGAAAAGGGTGTAAAAGGTATGCTGTCGGTAATGGTAAAAATTGATGTAGGATGCCTGCTTGATACATATGTATTTATAAATGTATAAACAACTGAAATATTGAATTCTAGATTACATGGAGCCAATAGTTAAAAAGCTCAGTCCTTTCGCCGAGTTCACTGTCAGATCTCAAATTTTGTACTATATCAAACTGAATGTAATGCCAAAATACAACGAAATGTCTGGAATTTGGGAGATTCCTAATGGGCAACTTCCTTTGGTTATAAATCCAGTTGAATCTAAACTTTGTAAGTTTACTTAATTCTTAATTTGAATTGGTCAAATATCACATGAATTTTTTGTATGCAACTAATTGGTATCAATTCATTTCTTGTTTCGTCTCTCAGCTTCCTTCGTGTCACAAAATCCAGCTTTGAATTTTCTCACTTACACTGCCCCTTGTGACAAGTATCCTTTGCAAATCCTCGATGAAAATGATAATGGACTGATGAGCAACGCTTTTTTGGTACCTCAGTGGGGTGGAATTTTCATTTACAACGCACCTTGTCCTCAAAGAAATGATTCCATTCGTTTATCCGCTGATTACATAAGTCTGAAGCATGAGGTGCCCATGGAAGAAGTGATGGCTGTTGTTCTCAGTCAGTTTAGGTCATTAATTGGGCTCCCAAGTAAAGTAAGCAGTATTGAATTTAAAATGAATTTTTTACAAAGTGAGTTTTTCTAAATCATTTGTTTAAATTTCTTTAGATGAAACAAGATGGGGTACTGGATTTCCGAGGTTCAGCGCTACGAGATTGGGAGGTTGATTTTCTTGTGCGAAAGCGTCTGAGAAATTTGCTGTTTACATCTGGAAATACGCTTCAAGTATAGATAATAATCATTATATTTAGCGAAACAGAGTACTGCATTTTCACTTTCTTATTGCTTGAATTGATCTTGCTTATGTACAGTCGCTTGGAAATCTGTTGGATCAAATAACCAACATCGTTGTCACAGACCAAGTTGGCCAGGAAGTCGAAAGCAGCGTCCAGTCTATTAAGGTAGCCTTTAAGTATGCCCTTGAAGGTAACTTGGCGTTAGCCCAGGAATATGCTTTGAAATCCTTCAAAGCATCAGAAATCGCTTTCCATCATCCAACCAATTTGGCTCAACTTTATTTCCCGGATGATCAAAAGTATGCCATTTACATTCCACTATTTTTACCAGTAGGAATACCTGTCTTGTTTAGCTTACGAGTTATACTGAAAGGAATTCGGAAGTCATTGTTAGGTGGTAAAGATAAAGTTGATTAAAATGCATTTGTATGTTATATTTATGTTTTATGCTGTGTGCCACTTTGTATTTTTCTCTCAAAAATCTACTCTTAATATGCTGTACCAATTTTACCAATTTTTACACTGTTATCTCTGTGAAATTAAAGTAAATATCCATTGTTTTATTTACAAGATTATGGTCAATTATACATATAATATTCTCATAAATATATTCATTTCATTTGATTTAAAGCTTATACAGACTTGGCTGATTGCCTTCTTTCATACAGATATAAATATTTAATCTCGAAACAACTAAAAATAGTTTACATACTGCTAGTGGACAGACTAGAAAGGCCTTATCGGAATTTCCGTTTAGCTCGGATTTTTCTCGACGCCCTATCTAAATACATGAGACGGGCTCCGTATTCGGGGCGAAGCGAGACAAAAGTCAGTGATTTTAGTTGGGCCCGCTGGCCGTTCTAGTTAGTCCAGAAAGAGTACAATTTCCTCCATGTACAACCGAACTTATAAACATTACAATACTCAACTCAGTACATAACAATTAACAATAAGTAACAAAAATGATTAAACAATTGATTGTCATATAATTAACATTTAGGAACTATTAATTTCAAGATTTTGTACTCGACAATACAGAAGTCCCTTTTTAAAAGATTAATATAAGCAGTAGCCTTACGTTTCATAGACAAGAAAATACATTTGACATTAGGCGATTCGCCTGCTACCTCTCTAATTGTACATATGTTTGATTGCGTCCTGGTTAGTTGGCCGGTGGTTAACGGAATCGTATTCCTCCATCTTTTTTTCTGTAAAATAGTTAATAATACCAATCAATTAGCAAGATCAAACATTTTCTGAACACATGGTATGTTGTTACTGAATTATGAAATTATTATAGATTTACTTGAGTTTTTCCCTTCTTCCAAAGCAGCTTCCACGTGTTCATGTTCAACTTTCTCAGCTCCTTTGATCACAGCAGTTATCGCAGCTTGGTTGATCAGGTTCTCTAGTTCAGCACCACTGAAATCATTGGTTTTTGATGCAATTTTCTCCACATCAATTTCACCAATCTTCTTCAAGCGCCCGATGTAGTGTTCCAGGATCTCTTTGCGGGCTTTGCAATCAGGATAACCCACGAATACGGTTTTGTCAAATCTTCCAGGTCGCAAGAGTGCCTTATCGATGTTGTCCAACCGGTTTGTAGCGCCAACGACAATGATATTTGCTTTGTTTTGGATGAATCTGCGTGACAAGTATTAAAATTTAAAAGCCAATGAACCATATAACACCAGAAAACTAATTATATACATATACAAATCTTACCCATCCATTTCATATAAGATCTGGTTAATGGCTTGGTTAGCGTATGGATGATGAGAGGATGATGTTCGTTTAGAAATTGAATCAATCTCGTCAATGAAAAGAACACAAGGAGCCATCCTACGAGCCAAATCTATACAAAGTATAACATAATTAGCAAACTACAAGAATAAGAATACAAATCAATCACAGTTTCCAATACTGTTTTGAAAAAAGCATACCAAATGTTTGTCGAATGTTCCTAGCTCCTGAGCCCACAAACATGGTGCGAAATTCTGATGCACATTTCAGTATGATCTTTACTCCAGCCTCACCAGCCAACGCACGCGCAAATAAAGTCTTTCCGGTGCCTTCACAGAAGAGAATAAAAAATTTCATTGAAACATATCATACCACCTCCATGCAGTCAACTGTCTGCATATTATATTACCTGGTGGTCCATACAACAAAACTCCATGTGGCAACCTTGCTCCAATGTCATGATATTTCTGGGGATGTTTCAAGAAGTCCACGACAAGTTCCAACTCCTTTTTAGCATCAGAAGCCTGCCAATGAAAATACAAATGTGTACATTACATGTGCAACTTTCCCTTTAGAAATGCAATTGACGATTGCTAAATAACGCTTGAAAATACACATACCCCTTTATAATCGCTCAGTTTCACTCCTTGTCCCGTGGAGCACACACACGTCTTCTCATCTTCCTCATCATCAAATCCCTCAACATAAATGCCAAGCGTTCTGAGCAATGATATTAATGGAGATGTTGGTCCTTTACTTTTACCACTTGGTTGTTTTGCGTTGGAAGCATCACTCTCATTACCAGATTCATCAGCTAAAAAGAAGTGTACACCCGTATTTTCATTTCATGCTTAAGTTATCTATCATATATTGAATTTGCCATAAGAGTTTTGTACAACTAACCACTATTTTGAGGAGAACCTGGGGATTGCGTTGGTTCTTTTTTCTGCCCGGTGTGCTTCAACCAGAAGGGTGAGATCCTAGACAAAATTCCTAGTCCCCTTATCCCAGAGAAAAGTAATCTAATAGTTATAATGGTGAACATCAAAGTGATCGTGAATGACGCAGCTGTCCTCAACACCATCAAAATACTGTTCGAGATGCATGTCAATACAAAGTTCAAAGCTTCAAAAGCCATAGCTGAAAAATAAGCAAATTCATATGCTATAAAATTTATCCCAGAGCCACACATGTATGAAAAATTTATGATGATTTTTGATAATACTTAATACTTACTTCCCATATCGATCGATCCTTGCTTTACGGCATCACCAGCCAAGTAAGCCATCATGAGAAAATCAGGTACCACAATTCCTTGTTCATGATCCACGCACCATCCTTTGTTTTGTGTAAATTCAGTCTCGAAAACCGTTTGATTGACAATGTTGCATGTATCCCCTGCTACTAATGATATGGCTGACGTACGCAACACTTTATCATGGTGAGCTCCACCTGCCAGCGTATACTGTTTGGAAAACCACCGTTGAAAGACGCAACAAGTGGACAGAGTCAAAGTCCGCGTAGAATTGATCAGTAACTTGGACAAGTCGTAAGTGGATTCCGTTTGCAGGACGAATATGATTAACATGGTCGCAATCAACTTTGTTTTCAGTGACCAGCTAGATCGTACTTTGAGTGGAGTTGGTTCTTGAACTTCCTTTTCATCTTTTCCATCCATGACATCCTCCTTGGTTGGAGTGGAGGGATTCTCTGGCTCCTTTGGTTCTGGTTTCCCATCAGCTGTACATCCATCCGCCATTTTTCTGGAGGAATTTCTACCTGGCAAGTCACAAATCAGAGAAATTAACCACAGACCACAGCAAACACAAACACATCCAGTGTAAAATGAACCGCCTGAATAATAAGTCAAAGTCATCAATTAAAAATGCCATCATACCTTAAGAAATATTTCCGAAATCAATAAGAACCCAAAGTTTTTTCTTCATTTGCGAAGACTACAACGAATTTCTTCCAGATTGTCAAATTGTCACGTCACTGGCGTCACCCTTTTGTCTCCTTGATTAAACTTCTTGTCAATACTATAATCTAAAAATACTTTGCCATTAGTAATTTAATCGTCAACAAAAACTATACAAACTGAACATCAACATCTACGAAATCGTAGTAGTTTGTGAGTGAATGTGAACCAAGAACCAAAAAAAGAAAGCGAGAGTAACACAACAACAACAGACAGACAGAGCGAGAAAGTGCGGAAGATGGTAAAAACAAGAGTGGCTGGATGAGAAGAGGTCGACTAACAAACGTAGCACAGCACCACCACCACCACCATTCCAGAAATAGACACGAAGATGAATGAAGTGAAAGAAGAAAAGTACTCGAGCGAGTGTGGTGGATTGCTGGATGCTGTTGCTCTTCTCAACTTCCACTACTTCCCACTTGCTTGCTTACTTTAAACGACAAACGAATTTCAAGGAAGAGGATACCAAGAAATGAGACATGACACATGACATCATCGAGCCTATGCGTCGTGTCCTTGCTGACTGTCGTAGTCTTGTCGTTGGCGTGTGCAGTAAAAAAACATACTAAAGGCAAGTTTGGGTTTTCTATGCAAAATGCATGCACAAATACCAGCACAGCAGCACAAAGAAAGAAATCTTAAAAATTAGCTTAATTGCAAATTAAACTCAATAAGCTAATCAAATGATTGATAATCATTGATAATGCTAATAAAGGTATGCATACGTATATGCAAACAACACAATTTACATACCTTTATTACACATCTCTCAGATCTCTCCGATTATTCCAAAAAATTGATGGTAAATGTAAAATGAGATGTCGTGCGTACACTAACTACACTGTGCCCTATCATATGCCGTTTAATTAGAATGATGTAATTATAGTAATTTATGGTATAGTAGGAAAAATGTCAACTTTAATCACGTAAATTTTAAAAGTTTAACGCCGAACGCATGATATGCTATGTTAACTAATTTTTTTTAAAGTGTATTCATTCATTGCGCAAAATGCGTTCTACGTTCCATGTATCGACGCCCACGCCCGCCCATCAAGAGCTATTTGTGCTTGTGCGGTTGGTTGAGGTATTGACACTGGCACTATTGGCAGTTTAGTCTTTTTTTGATCTGAAGTTTCATAAAGTTTTCAAAATACGTACATCATATTTTGGGTTCGGAAATTAGAGGGTTGAAGTTTGAAACAGCGATTCAGTTGTCTAGAAGTCAAAATGCCTTTGTCTCCATACAAGCCATGTAAAGAACGTGAAACGATGACTAATGAGGAATTGGAGGCGTTATTAGAAGAAAAGAGAAAGGAGCATATGGAGTTGGAGCTGCGTTTGCAACTCAAACAGAAAGAATACGAACTTGACATTGACGCTGCTGCAGCTAAAATTGTCGCTGATGATAAAGCCACGGAAGACGATAAAGAAGGTACCACGCTAGGACAACTACTGAAACGCGACCATTCACTCACTCCGGAACAACATGCAATGATGATTTTCTGTAGTTTCGCGAGAGGTGTCCATTCGTGCGGAGGTAGCTTCCAAACTTTCCTCAACGACCTTCCAAACTTGAAAAAGTTGTTGATCGCTTATGGCGCTTTAGATGTGAGTTCATTTAATCAAATTACTAATCAAAATTAAAATTTCATAATTAGTCAGCATCTTGTATGAATAATGATAGAATTTAATTGTGTTTTTTCCCCATAGGACAGCACTCAAGACCGATTTGACATCTATTTACACAGCGAAAATTGGTTTGACAAGGCAAGCACCACGGACCCTGCAAAATTATTCCGCCCAAAGGATTTGGAACCTGTGGAACAAGTCCTCGCTCATTATCGGAGAAATAGATGTTTCTCTGGAGGAAGAAATCTGGATCTGGCTGCCGATGAAGACGATCAACAGAGTGAGGGGACACCTGAGGAGGATGATCAAGACCAATCATCCTCTGGCCAAGAAGTACTTGCTCCTTGTCGGGAATGTCGTGTATTATCCTGTGCTAATTGCTTGAATCCTTTCAAAGATGATGATTATATGGTGACGGAGATACCCAGCATGGATTTCACCAATTCAAAAGGAGACAAACTTGTGAATATTGAAGTCGCCTTGATAAGCATTTTTGAACCAAATAATCCTTACCCAAGATGGATTAAATCAAAAGAGAAAGCTGCATCTTTGGCTTCAAGACTGTTGATCATGTTGGAGAAAAGATTTCTGGAAGATTTGGAAAAGCAAGACATTATCGACATTGAAGAAAAGTTGTCCCCGGAGCAAAGTCGGCAGTTGGAAAAGAAATTGTGGGAATTGTGTGAGCAAGTGACGAGATATGTGGAGGAACAAGGTGACTTGAAGCCTTGTGTGGAAATGGTGTACGAAAAACTTGGAGGGATCCAGACGAAAATAGGGCCAGAGGATAATGAGTCTATTGTTACCCCGAATGAAGTGAAGGCTTACTTTGTTGTGAAAATGAGGGAATTTAATAAAGAAACGGAAGTGAAACCGCAGACTGGTGAGTTTTCAGCAAGACTTGCGGAAGCGCACTCCAAAATTGATTATGGATTACCAGACTTTCAACTTTGTGAGGGATGTGGGGAGCTTCTAACGGTTTTGTTTTGTGCTTGGGAAAATTATCGGACTAGAAGGATTTCTGAAGAAAACTACTATTATCAAGTTATGTATGGCTTCAAACAGGCGAAAAATGCACAGGATATAATCTTTCGACCAACACCAGAGTCAAAGATGCATATTTATGGGAAGTATGGAAAGGAGTGTCATCCCATCGGTTGTCTGCTGAGGAGTACTTGTAAACATTTGAAAATAAATTTGGGTGAGAAGAAAAAGGATTTGGTGAAAAATGCTGTGGGGAATTTGCACGCTTACATGGAGGAGAGCTACAGACGGGTTTTCAATGAGATTATTAGCCAGATTGATGTGGTGTCTGAGGATGATGATAATGATGATGAGGAGGATAGGTCAAGGTCAGTGTCACCAGACTTGGAGGATGACGATATTGGGATTGTGGATGACTTTGATGAGACGTTGAAGGCTGAAGATGATGAAGAAGCGGAGGATGAGGATGTTAAAGATATTTTTTGATTGATTTATCTGATAGTTGTATTTGAAGTATGATTGATGCATCATTTTTTGTTAATATTTTAACTGTGTATAATTAAAATGTATTGGTAAAATATTTTTGGATTGGATTCATTTCATTTATAGTTTATCGTATTTTTTCTGCATTTTTGTTCATCTTGCGTTTTGCAGTTAGTGCAGTGAAGACCGTTCCATGAAGCCATGTCATTGACTCAGCTCTTGTTACTGGGTATGGGGCACCCTGATAAACAGGGAAATGAAATGTTTTTGTTTTCAATGTACCAAAACAGCTTGTCAAAAGTCCAGAGTCAGAGTTGATTTCTTTGAGAATTTTAATGTCAAAAATATTGGCGACAGTGTTTTTACATTTCATTTAAGTGCATTGATTATATTATGTGATTTCGCATTGGGATATTTAAGGTGAAATACTGACTTGTTACATTAAACTTAAACGTTAAGCAAAATGCCTTTGTACGAAGGAATCGGTTTGATTAACGAAAAACATCCTGTGGTGCTAGAAATCGGACAAGCTTTCACAAAGTAAATATATTAATTAGATTTGACGCCAAAAAGACGTGGACAAGTATTAAAAGCATTAGCTATAGATTCTAATATGATATACATTTTCTGTTCAAAGGGCTGGGTTCGCTGGAGAAAGTGCACCAAGATGCTGTATTCCGTCCACAGTTCCCAATAAGGATAACCCCGATCAGTTCCGCAAGTTAATTGATTATGAAGACGAGTCTGATTTGTATCAAATGCTGGTTGACTTTTTAAATACAATTTACTTCAAGCAAGTTTGAAGATGTTCATTGAAAATATATCGAAAGCCCTCATCAATAAAAGTAGTCTCATGTTTTAATTAAGATATCTTTCTATCTATTGATTCAATATAGACATCTTCTTGTGACGCCAAAAGATCGCAAGGTGGTTGTTGTCGAGTCCCTATTTTCCAAGTCCCTGTGGCGTCACACGCTGGCAAAAGTATTATATCTTCACTATGAAATCCTAACGGTCCTTTGGATACCTGCCCATTTAGCTGCAGTTTGTTCAACAGGAACGGATACAGGCTTGGTGTTGGACGTTGGCTATACTGAAGCATTGGTGTTGCCAGTTTACAATGGAGTTACCTTATTGAGTCATGTTCAATCTCAGGAATTGGGGGCGGAAGCGTTTGACGAGTATGCATCTCATTGAATTACTCATTGCCTTCTTGTATTTTTATTTCAGGGGTTAGGATTTTTAATTGCTCTTTTTATTTTCTTTAGAAATTTGAAAACCTTACTATTGGACAACTGCAAAGACAAATCTAAGGAAGAACTGGAGCCTCTTCTTACCCCTGACGTTGTTGAAGACATTCGCTTGAGAACTTGCTTTGTTACAAGAATACGACGAGCTCAAATCCTCTCCAATCCCACTCCAGAAGCATTAGCTAATCTGAACCCGCAACTTCAACCTTTCAAATATGAATTGGGTGGAGAGAACTTTGTTGAATTTAATGGAATCCTTAGAGAGCAAGCTGCCGAAGTTTGGTTTCAAAATAAAGATCCGGAGGGAGGTTCCCTCCCATACATGCTTCTTGACTGTTTAGCTTCCTGTCCGATTGACACTAGAAAAAAACTGGCCTCATCAATTTTGATCTGTGGAGGAACCTCAATGATACCTGGTTTCAAAGCAAGATTGATTAGAGAACTGAAAAAGATTGAAAGTGAACTTGGGGGCGATGAGAAACCGGATTTCAAAGATGAAAAATTTGTGGAGAAATTCCAAAATGGGACTTATGAGTTTAGAATATTTGCGTCAGCGATTAAGGAGAACTGTGTTAACTGGTTGGGAGGAGCAATTTATGGGGCGTCGGAGGCAGTAAATTTGAGAGGAGTAACGAAGGAATTTTTCATGAAAAATGGAATTGTTCCGGATTGGTGTAATCCAACTTGTAATTCTGTCACGGGGATTGTTGGTGTGAGCAGTGCGTCATCGTCACCTTTTGGTGCGGGAGTGGGGCTACCCAAAGGACTTTAAAATTGGTTAGATCAGTCCAAATAGTAGGATTGAAATTTGCAGCTGGTGTTTTTCTCAGTGTGATTTATTTTCTATAAACGTAATGTTTTTACTAAAGTTTTGAACATGAAAATTATTAACAAAATTCAATGCTAATTTTATCAATCAGTTAGCAGATTAAAAGTCAATAAAATATTATTATACTGCTTTATTTCGTAAATTCGTAAGATTAGTTTGTTGAGCTTTTAAACAGTTTCTGTCCTGTTTAAATTAACCTGAATAAATAAATTACAAATATCAGTCTTTTACTTATTGTCCTGCAAGTTATGACTTTCAAATTTTGGTTTTCATATTTTGGTAGAAAAATTAGGTTCTACAACTAAGAACAGTCAGATAGACAAAAATTAACTTTGTCACTGTGATTATCATAACGGCATAACAGCAAAAGGATCTAGCCTCAAGTGAAAGTGAGCAAGATATTCCGCGTTAGCTGCTCTCTGCACGCTTATTGCAAAGGGTGCGCTGGGATGAAAAGTGAAAGCCACCAGGCGTCGGCCTGAGGGCGAGCTGCCTTTCGAAAGAATCCCAGCATGTAATTGAAATTTGTAGATCATGGAATCTCTTCCGTAAAACCTTCAAAAACAAAAAAGAAACTTGATTAGTTGTTTTCTTTATAAAAAATAAGCACGTGGAACAGTTAAAAAGCATTGTATATAAACTGACCTGATGGGATTTTCTCCGCATGCTTTCGGGCGCTCCATTGCTGACACCCGATGATCGTCATAAGAAAATAAAGCTTGGTCCAAGTATGGAGACGCGCTGAATGATTGTGCACTGATAGGTAACTGAGCTAGTATTCGTTTAGTGGCTTCCGTGGGTCCACCAAACCTTGCACTTGTAATTGTATTGCGAAATTTTTGGTGAATTTGTCTGAAAATCAAAATGCACACGCATGTTATTTAATTTATCTGGTATAATTATTCATTTTTCGTAAGTAAATTTGTTCAACTCACTTTGAATAAATATTATTAGAAGGTGAACTAGAGTAGCGCGCATCTGGCGTTAAAAAATTATTTCTAAAATTATCCGCAAACCCTTCAAACAAATCAACTAAACATTCCGTCGTATTTTCATACACTGCCAACACTTCTGTTCTTGGAATATTATAAAAAACAAACAAACAATGTTGGGAGTTTGGCTCTGAACACTTTAATGTTACAACATCTTCACTAGAATATTTTAACAGCAAGTGATCTTCATCCAACAACTGCATTTTCCAAATCCTTAATTTCCTCAACTGTTCAAAATACTGGTAGTATCGGCTCAATTTAGACATATCTGCTTTTTCTCCTTCTGCTGGATTATACGCTTCATCAAACGCCTTTTTAAATAGATGAGTTAACAGCCTATGTTTCAAACTATTCATAAAATTTTCCTCT
>JAQFXM010005036.1:0-15797 GCA_034693345.1 Entomobrya multifasciata
GCCGAATTTTCTTGACTTTGGAACACTGTGGCTACGTCAAACTTTGACCCCTGATTACTCCGAATGGAAGCTGCGGAACAACATGAATTTTTTTTGTTCAATTACGGGATGGATGTAGTTTTCAAAAATACTAATACGTAATGGTTCCGCTGCTTCCATGTATTTTAAATGGGAGGCCTTGTCGTCCTGCAGCCTATCTACAAAACATACTGTGCATTATGTTGCGCTGTGTCCAGATCATCATCATGAGATATCTGAAATTTTTAAAACGACAACGACTATCACATCACTTCAAACAATGACATCCGATGCGCACTACCTAAATATGCATAAAAACCACCTTTAAGCCTTCCTTTGGCCTAAAATTCGCGTTAACTTTACTTGTTATCTTGTTGTGCATTCGATAAAGTTTATTTACTAAATACCAATTAAAATAAATTTTAAGCTTAAATTACCCTAAAATGTAAAAATAAAATTGTAAAATTAAAATTGGCTACAAACGCAATACGTTTCCTAAAAGTGAAATAAAAGCAGCTTACACAGAGAAATTTATAACCAAAGAATGACTTGTGTTTAAAATGAATAAACATGATTCAAATTCATAAACAATTTAATCATTAAAAATACATTTTGTAACACACTATTATTGTAGAAATGACTTCCCCTTTTGTTGTTCTTTTAAAAGGTCAGCAAGATTCATGCATTTTCAGTTCCAAGAAATAATTCACTGAATTTATTTGACGTGGTACAAATTACATTTCATTTATCGTTAATAAGAGTAAAATCCGTAAATTACCAAGCTTTCACTCTATAACATATACGTACTATATCTTATGAAGGTATATTATCTAAGCTCATCCAACATATTTTAAGAGCTGATTGTTTGGTCAGTGTTTACGAAGAAAAGGTTGCCCCATTTCGTTTTTGTCATCATTATCTGTAAAACCATAATAGTGCTGAAACACAATAACTTTTGTTTTTCCAAGAAAAGTATTGATGTACATGCTTCTAATAGGCTTACATACAAGTGAATACATTCCTCTTGAAGTGGTTTCACTTTTTATCATCATTCTACTGTCATCAGTGCCATTTTACTCTTTCATAATATGTGGTATCTTCTTTTGTCAAATCAACTCATCATCTTTGTTTGTCAATTTTCTTTTTATACTACTTGTTATTGTGAGCGTGAGCATCGTGCGTAGTTCACACTCAGACACACTCTCTCATAAAAGGTTTCCAAGAATAGAACATATAAAAACAAGGTTTGTTAGAGTAAACAAAACCGCAGCTGCACAATATACGCTGCGGTCGCCTGTCATTTGCTCTTCTTCAAAAAAGGAAATGAAAGAAAGTACCAGACTAACAACAGAGAGAAAAGACGATGATGAGATGATGGAGAAATTGTTTGAACAATGTAAAGAGACAAGAAGACTTGGTATATCTTATTGAACCACTCAACTTGCTCAGACCAGGAAAAAAAGAAAAGATTGCTCAGTGCAAACAAACCACACACACACATACATATGACTTTTCATGCCTTTTCTTTCGAGAGAACGTTCGGTACGTTTTGTGTAATTCAAAACATACCGAAAGAAACACAAAAAAGTGCATGAATGAGAAATATATGCTCCAGTTCACTTTCATTCCATTTCCGTTTCTTTTCGACTTGATCGTCAAAATCATCATTTTTAAATAAAAGGGAAAGAGAATTGACAGAGAAAGTAAAATATAAATTTGTGTTTCATATTGCGCATTGTGAAGTTACCAGTCAAACGGGAAGGATCAAATGGAGATGTCTCAACCCGAATATCATGTAATCTTCGCATCACTGAACAAACAAAAAGGATATGTGACAGTAAAAAAGAGTTGTCACACCTTCTTTTACTTTTACGAAACTTCAGCAGCTTGCTTAGATGTTTTAGTCAAAACCATAAATGATATGTCACGTCATATGAAATGAAGGGACTCTCGCCAAAGAAAAATATCATACGTAAAACACAAACAAACGTGCCAGTTATGAAATGTCAAAATTTGTTTTGTTTGTGAAGATGAGCTGAACATCAATTACAGAATTTTCAGGCATGTTGATATTGAAATAGATAGGCTTTTGTACACTTTTTTCGCTGTCAAGCTGAAGTTGGCAGTGATTCATAATTGAATCCAGTTTTCACCTCCAAACTATTTATTCAAAATCTAAACTAGCAAACTTGCCTGTTTTGGAACGACCATGGAAGACTAAAAAGCTAATTTGTACAGCTTTCCCTCTTATAGCTTACTATCTTGGAAGATAGATGGAGAAAGGGGTAACCTTAAAATATTGTTAGTTATGAACTAAGTGGTACGAAGGTTTTTTTGCACATTTTACAGACTTTGAGCTTCGATAATGCTCTTAAAGCAAGTTCTGATTAGGATTTTTCTTTGTAACTTAAAAAATTTGCCAATAAACTATAATTTCAAAGTAGTAAGAAAACAAGTTTCAAAGAATAGCGTAGTGTAACACTAATAGCTTGTGAATTTATGGAAGAATTTATTAAAGATAACAAACAAAGTCGAGAGTTTCTTTGAACAAGCTTCAAAATACTAATGAGAGAACTTAAGGCTTGTATGAAAAAAAATTTATATGTAATATTATTGTTTGGTATGTAGATAGTAGGTATACCTATACCTAACTGTATACAAATATCTTACGAAGCACTTTAGGTTCCCGAGTGTATGGGAATATATCTAGCAACTTTCCAAACAAATTGCCACACTGTAGCAATAAAACTTATTATATACACGCAAACACACCGACACTTCATGTAATAAAATAATTCAATAATTTAAAATATATTTAATTATGAAATACGACTGTGGTGTGGAGAAGACATACAACAAAGAAAAGATAATGCCATCAGAGAGACATGCCAGAAATAATATAGTGATGGATGATAATGGTGTAGAGTGTAAAAGATGTAAAAGTCAACACCATACTGTCATTGTCGAGAAAGTGCCATCATATTCTCTTTACGATTAGCACAAAAGACTCTAAAACTTCAAAGAAAATACTTTCTCGGTTTGAAGCCTTGTTGAAGTAAATTCTATTTATTTCGTTAGTTATCTTCATCAAATCACACGCTACACTCTTTTCTCTTCCAGACAACAAGTACAAAAGCTTCATCATTTTCATTCATTTATTCATTCAAAGGAAAACTTTATACTTTCTTTTGTTTAGTTGGACTTTTGTACATGTTTCTTCGTCGTACCACAGTACCAGCATTCATTCGAGCCCATTCATTTTCATTTCCTCATTCACACTTGTTATTATATTAAGAGTTATTTCATAAGAAAACTGATGAGTTGCTGAGTACCACATTTTAGTTTGAGTACTTATAACTTAATTCACAGTTCAAATAGCACAACAACTGGTTTCTTCCTCCCTTGTGAAATTTCAGCTAATGATCTTTTTATATTCGGAGAACTACTGACAAACAGCTGCACCAACAAAATAACAGTGAAGTGGAAATCGAAAGGAACTCGCTTTCTAATTGGGTTTACTTTTAGCTCTCATCCTCATTCTCAAGTTTATAGTCAACTTTTCAGAAAGTGGAGAAACACAGATTTATCACGTTAATTCGTTTTAGCTTTATACAATAAAAGAAAGTCATATGAAGAAAGACTGACAGAACTCATCATCAGCAACATATATCTCTCGTGGAAAAAGGAAAAGCTGTCAAGTGAAAAATACTTTTCTATAAAATGAAAGTTTTCCACAATTTAAACTACTTGGACCCGGTAAAAGAGGCTAACTTTATTTTAGATAGAAGGTACCTTTTTTCTTTGCTCATGGAATGTATGCTAATGGAAAAAGGGAAAACAAGCTAAAAGCCAGTGACACATGAAAAGTTTCTCACAAGTAAGTTTTTCTAGAGAAAATGAAGAGGAAATCCTCTTTAGATATTCCCATTCATTTTTGTGTCCATCTTCTCCTCCCCATCCAATTTTATTTAAAGGCTGACTGATTGTTATTGTAAATGTGGCAGGGTGAGGAGGCGGAGGTAAAGGTACATCCTGACACTGTTTCAGTGATCGCATCACGTTTTCATAGTTGATTGCCTGTCAGCTTTTTGTCTTTCAGAGAGCGTAACGGCACGCTTTCCTCCAAAGGGAGTTCTCCATGGTCAGTAGACACACTATACATTATAGGCTTTTTTCTTGTATAAGTGGTACATGTATTAAGTTTGATATAAATGTTTTGACTTTTACGCGTTTAAAATATACAAAGATAGTAGTAAGTTAGCATATGCCGGTCTTTGTTCCGCTTGGGAGAGTGTTGAAAGGAAATTACCATGAAATTGACTACACCACTCTACGGGATTGCTCTAATTAAAAGGGATCCATCCAAGCTTAAAAAGAAGAAGCTATTTATAGAAGATGTATTGCAGGAGTTGGATTTTCATGGGCACTTCACTTGTCGTTTTACTGGATTGTATTCGTTTCGCGAAAGCGAAACATGCAAATTACATCATTACTAGGTCTAAACACACCACTTTTGACAGATGTTCTTCTTTAATTTTCTTTTACGAAGATGTATCTAAATTAAATTGAGAAATGGTCGCAATTATAAGGCGATAGAGGGTAAATTGGACTACCATGTTATTTTGGCATTCACATATGCATTTTTATAGTTCGCAGCAAATACACTTTCCAATTCGTATTTATAATACTTCGGAAAGCTGTAAATGTTGTAGATGTACCAAATTATATTGACGAGTTGTATTGAAGAAATATGGTACTGCAACTGCAACTAAACGAGAATCTTCAAAGAAAACTACTTCGTATTCACTTTTTTTACTTAAGTCGAAAATAGACAAAAAATAGTTTCAGAGTAATAAAAGGAACACTCCCCCTTTCAGTATTTTTTTGCTGAGTATGTGGATTTGTGTGTGACACGCGTATACATTTTCCATCCAAAAGTGTAGTGTAGAATTTGGTCCTGGTGCTAGAGCTGTCAAGGAATAATAAAAGGGAAGACAGAGAAAAAGGTAAAGTGATAACAAGAGTTGAAAGAAAGAGCTAGGTACACACACTGCATTAATACTAAGCTGCATAATATACATGCAAAGAGCTCAAAACACGGGAATATTTGTTATATAATCATCACGGAATTGCAAAAGCGTATGTATTATGTATGTATGTACACATGTTTAGTTTCCTGTTCCATACTTTACACTTTTTATGCTCATTCATTATGGCACTGTAAGTGAGAGGAACAGAACAGGAAAATGGGTTGAAAAGAAAGAGCAGCAGTAGAAGACAGACAAGAGCCCTTGAAGATCCGTTTCGTCAGATTTCCACTTGTCATTACGCTCACTACACTAACATAATCTTTGTAAAAGAGACTAGTGTAGATCGTGGAATAAGGACAAACCTCTTTTTTAGTTTACTTCTTTTCACCAGCAAAAAATAATAATTCATCTTCTTTCTTCTTCATTTTCGTGGAAAAAAGCTAACCTTCTAATGCATACTTTCTCAAAATGAGAATGTCTTTTCTTCCTGCAAATGAGAGCATGGATGCGTGTGTGCATGCAATAGAGTAACAAAGTAACAATCGAAAAGACTTGCGATCAAAATCAGTGTACGATAACAAAGGTTGAAGGAGCAAAAGAAAGCCATAACTTATGTATGTAGTGTACTTCCATTCATTTTCAGATAAAAAAAAGAATACGAAGAAGAACGGCGCTTACTTGCATGTTTGTCGTAAAAACGGAATTTTAGGGAGCAATATGGGAATACGATAAGATTAAACACATTATGATAACGGCAACAAAAAAGTTTTCACATGCTTGGTCGAGCATATAGAGTAAGCCTTTTTCTCTGATTTGATAAGAATAAGAAATGCAATAAAAAGGGGCCACGAATATTTTATGCGTGAAGGGCAGTTCTAGTGGCTTACTACAATCTTATATTACGTTCTACTTTCACCTTACGTTACGGCAAGAATTGGCGTGTATATATTATTCTGATATAATATTTATATGTGTATCCTTATATCATAGCATCATTATTAAGGGCAATGTGGCGTGCATCCTTGTAATCCTTTGTAATGAATTTGCTCTGTTAAAATAGTGAACAACTTGTAAAAATGAGAAGAGAAAGCTATAAAAATAAATATAAGTAGATGAAGTAAAGGATGGGAAATAGATTTTTTTACAACATCCAACCAAGTTTGTAGAATGTTCTCATTTGTTCCTCTAATTGTGTATTATTATACATGCCTATGCTGCACAAAGTTATAAGAAGAGTTGAGCTGATTGTGAGTTAGATGATTGCCCTGTAAAATCCTACTTGAGATTTTCTTTTACATCGTTTTGTCGGTGGAAGCGGAGGTAGCGGCATTGCTTCCCTTTCTTCATCTTGACTTTAGTCACGACACGACATGAAAAAAGCAAATTATTCTCTGTTCACATGTATTTCATTTTCTTCTCTGAAAATAGTAGAGCTTTATTAAAATTTTGGTAATAAAGACCGGTAGTATGGAAGGTGGAATTTGCTGATATACTCAAGAATGCTCGGGACGTACAGGGTCCGTATTTACCAGAGAAAAGGTTCTAAATGGCATCGTCATATTTGAAAGGTAGTTGATTATATGGAACCAGGAAATTGCATGCCGATTCCTCAGAAGTAAATATGAAGTTTTATTTTGGAATTATTTGATGGAATCTGAAAATGTGCACATTTATCTCAACACAGCTTTCTGTTAGAGAAATAATTAAGGAGAGTGAGTATTACGACGACTGCGATGCGCATTATGAGAACAATGCAGCACTAAAATAGCTTCGTAGTTAATACTCTTTATGTATAACTAGCGATGTGGAATCAAAAACGAAGAAATTGGATGGAGATTCCGTTCATTCTTAAATTCCATTTACTAATATGGTAGTTTTGCTGAAAGTAAATTGTAAAGCTATACAAATGCCATCTCCATTTCAATTAGTTTTATTCTTACAAGGACGATATTATGATGATTTTAGTTCTGGGCATAACGGAGAAGCGAAAAAAATGGGGAAGGTCGAATTGCGAATGGAATATAAAAGAAAAATACTGCAAACACTTTCTTGGATTTACTGGTAAGTACATCTTGTTAACTTTTTCATTTTCGCTTCCAAATTTTTACGTCAATGCCAACGCAGTAGTGCGAACGTAAGTTATTCACCACATGACACCACGCGGAAAAGTTTTCATACAAAACGGATACATATTTCCTTATGCTTTTACCTAATTTATGTATTTCATAAAAAATAATACAAACTTGGTACTTGATAAAAGTAATAGTTCTTCATTTCTATTGATCACCATCATTATGAATGTTAGTAGTTTTATACGCCTCCTTTATTTTCCAGTTCAGTACACATAAAATAAGAACTTCAGGGAATCTTAATGGTTAGTCTTTAAATACATTGAATTTTAAGAATATACAGAAAATATCATACAGAAAATAGAATGTGGAAGTCTGCATTTTACGTAGGAAGTGTAGGTACGATGTTGCGGTATTTGGATTTTTCGTCTTTGATTTTCTCTAGTGCGACTTTTTGAAGATAATCTCAATTTGTAATGCGGATGCACGTAGAGATTGCTAATGAAAAGCTGTGTCAATATAAAAGTATATAACTTGCTTTTGAAATTTTCACAATTGCATTCAGGAACCTAGAACTTGGAAAGATAATCAACATTATATTAAGTGACTCCTTGGTAAATGTATATGAGAAGTCGCAGTACATATTTCTTGCAAGTTTTTTTTACTTTCTTCTAATGTATTAGTTTTTGCATTGTTATTCTTTCAAAGAATTTGGAAATGATGACAAAAAAGTAATGCTGCAGTGAAACTGAAAACAGGATTGTGAGAGGACGAAATAGGGACAAAATGGATAAAAGCAAAAAAAAGGTGATGACAGAAAAGAAGCCGATGCTAAAAAAGTCTAGTACTTCCGATGACGCCGGCTAGACTACTGCATTAAAGCCAACAACAACAAAGTTTCCTCAATATATTCAACTATGGGACATGGAAAGAGAAAGAAAACCATCAATTTCATACACTATTTGGTAATCTTATATGCTGTTGATGTTACCTTACCTAACAAGCAAACAAGCCTGAGCGGTAAGTCTACTTGTGACTGTGAGTGACTTCTAAAGAAAGTATGGTGTGTGTAGGCAGAAAAGTTTTCTCTATCAAATGAAAAAATACTTTCACGTTTTTCATTCATTCTCTCTCGTATTCATGCGTACACAATATATTACTACTAGGCTGTTGGTATTATTATATCTTTAGTATTATTACATTTAATGTAAACTTATAAAAGTTATTTATTTACCTCTTCAAATTTTTGTAAAAGGATTCAACCAGAAGCTGCATTAATATTAAACAGCCATAGAATATATATGTCACTTGTGTAAAGGCATTATGTGCTTTACTGTAAAAGCGTTTAAGGCGCAAAATTCTCAAGGGAAACAACATTGCTTGTCTTCTCGTCAAATGGCTAAAAATCGTGTCCTTTATAAAAATGCAAACAAGCCGCGTGAGAGATATTCACATGCATATAAAGTTTTTTCTTCCTTATTTTACTCTTATTCAAGACAACCGGAAAAGTTATTTGTCGAATCTGTTTTAGTATGACTTCATACCTTGTTGCCCAGCTTATTTATGCTTACTTACTTGCCTTACGTGCGCAAGAAGTGTAAAAAACAAGAGCTAAAACTACTCAAAGTATGCACTGCTACCTTCTTTGCAGTTATTCAGTTTGCTTGGATGTATTATTTTTGCACTATGTTTAGGAGACAAAACAGAATAGCGAAGTTCCGTTACGCTTTGTTTGGGCATACGGCATGACACTCGTAAAATGAGCGAAACGTCTTCGTCTTTCCGTTCCAATGCGAAATGAGAAATATGCGAAACTCATCGAAGAAAAACTTTTCCATGAGAGAATAAACGCGACCCAACTGAAATTTAAAATTAAAATTCCTTTGCTCCGAAGACAGGATTGAGAGCACTTATGTATTTACGTATTTGCAATATAAAATTACTTTGCACTTTGAACTACAAAATACGGAATTCCTTAATCAAACTGAGTTTGTATTAGAAAGTGAGAATTGGACAGTAATATCGTATGACACTTTATAATATCACATCATCTTCAGTCTTTGTCGTATAGAGTATAAAGTAAAGAATATAAATATTGATTCATGGTACATATAGGTCGTAGATAATATAGCGTTTGTCATGTATTAATGAACACAAATAAATTATAAGATATTTTAGGAAATATTTGAGAGTTTTGCAAGTAAAGTTAGCTAATACTTCCAAGAATTCGAAAAAGATTTGTACGGAAAACTGAGTACCCTTAGAAAAACTTTTGGCTCTTTGTCGTCTCATTAAAGAGGATAAAAGAAAAATCTATAAATAAAACGTCTTTAGGCGTTAACTCACTATATAATGTATTTGTACTAATTTTACAATGTGAAATTTGGTGTGAATTAAATTCGACAACAGTAAAAACTTTTTTAAACCAAAACACACCTTTCTTATTTTAGCACTGCCTTTTGTAGCCTTGGGGGAAAATTTCGTTATTCATTTGCTGTAGTGAAAAATAATTTGGAGTCTATATAGTTTTTATGTTTATAAGAGTACTGTAAAGTGAAAGCGGGCAATCTAGAAAGTATCAATGATGAGTTTAAGAATGACATGACGGGCTTGTTAGGAGAGCTTACAGTATATTGGGGATTATGTGCTAGCCTATAAATATCTCGAATATTGCCTATTTTCAGAAGCTAAATAGGAATTCTATTTTATTATTATGAGCTTTGTGTCTATAATACAATGTGTACTTAAGTGTGTGTTTTTTGTAAGTATCTTAAAACGTCGATGCTAAATCTGAGTGATGTGGTGATAATGAGGATAATAAATTTTCTATGAGCATTTATGCTGCTGAACCAAGTATATCGAACAAGTTCTTTCACATTTCCGTAGTTAATTTTCTATAACTTTTTAGACGTACATAGTTCATAGCAGAACTTCAGTTTTAGACTTATCCCCACAGAACAATCCAGTTGACTAATACGCGTGCGTTGGTTCTATTCTTGACTTTTTGTGTCCAGGTTCATTTGTAATATAATCTTTCTTGGTTTTTCAATTAGCTAAGCCGTGTACATGGACCCTATCTCTGGCACTGTTTTGTTGATTTATCCTTTTGAGTTTGACTGTTGAGGCTCTCATTCAAAATTAAAACATGGCTGGCTCCTATGATGCGCTGAAAGTATGCCAAAAATGTGAGAAGGGCAGACGAAAAGCCATTACTCTGAACTGTGAATATACTAGATATACATACCTCTCCGCCATCTTTAATGCGCCATTCCATATGCATCAACTTAAATTATATAACAACACTGTTCCACTTTCAGTTTCCGCTATAAATGTAATCATGTATCTGTGAAAGCGATTATGGCAGAAAGTTTCACAGAGAGGATGAGACGCCTTGACTCTTTCAACTTATGCCAAAAAGCTTAGGCACTGTGTTATATCACAGAACTTTTTCGTCTTGTAGTAGCCTTAGGGGTGCTTATAGGATTCTCTTTTCGTGTCATGTTGAATATGATATGTGATGATGTGAGCAAGAGCAATGCATCAAATCCACAACAGTAATTCCTGCTTGCTCTCATTTTTTGCCTGGTACTCTTCTGTCAGAAGTACTTGACTTGTTTCCCCTCTCTTCACTAACGTCTTTTTTCAAATTACGCAGCACTTTTTCCGGACTCGGGCTAAATATACGATTCATAATCATACATTCATGTATAATCAGCACTCAACCAGCATACATGCAAAATAAGATTCAGAATACTATCCGAGCATACTTTGTGTCCTGTTTTTTGAAGAGAATATCCTTCAATCCTGTCTAGTTTTCTTTCTCGTTTCATAATCCAAAAATTTGTATATCATTTTGAATATGCAGTGGCTACTACCAGCTTAATTTTGTCCCTGTCCGTAGATTCCATGTTATGTGTAACACTTCCAAATTACAAGAATTCCCATGAATGCCCGCGTTCATATTAACAATTCTTTGCAAGCTACGCTCTTGAGTTCGCAGTAACTTATCCATCAGTGAACAGAACACGTCATCATGTCGTCATCTTGTAATTTGCAAAGCAAGTCAAACATATACGATCTAGGTAAATGCTTGCCAAATGTGTACTCATTCGATATTTCCATTATTCCATCATAACTGCAGCCACCCCTTATCCCACTACAAAGACTTTTCTCATTTCACTCAAAAATATGAAACTAAAAGTATTATTATGGTGGTTATGATATTTCTTAAATGATAACTGCAGAGGCAGCAGCTGGTGCACTGGAAGCGACGTGGGAGCTCTCTTTCTCTCTCTCTTTCATTCTTTAATTTTCTACAGGAAGATGCTTTAGAAGAGTTTTTGAGGGAGCAATAGAAAGATTTAACATGATGTAGTCTGAGTAGCTAGTGAAGTACTTGTAAGTATTTTTCTCCTTAAAAGAAAATCTCTTGGAGAAAATCCTTTCTGAGAAGAATTTTATTTTGACAAATGTGGCAATACGAAAAAGTTATTTTCTTCTTCGAGTGTTTCTGATCTTCTGAAATTTTCTCTTTAGTCCCTCGGAACAACAACCGTGCTCGGTTTACTTTCTATTTTTATATCGCTTAACATAATCACAGGACTGCGCCTACATTGCTAAAGAATGCAAAATGATGGAGGTTGGTTGGTGCGTTGGTGCTGTAATGTTATGGACATGTATATTGTAAAAAGTAGCGAGAAAAACTTACTAAAATACTTGTATCTCAAAATTGCTGCATCATCATGATATAGGCTGGAAAATACGCAACTGCTGCGGAAACTGAAAAATAAAAAAGGCTATTTGAATACATTGCCATCGTCATCATCATACTTACACATCCGCATCCACATAAAAATCACTTTGCTGTCTTAAGTACCATTTCAAGAAAAATAAATTAATATGAAAGCCTGTGTGATTCTACAAGGCCTTTAAGTGGCAGTGGTAATAATAGATTAGCATACATTCCTTTGACTATGAATCTTTTTCCTCGCTGGAGAAAAGTAGCACAATGATGGCCACGTAAATTGCAAATACACGCATTTTTTAAAGTAAAGTAGTCCATCTTTTATAAAAAGCAAATAAATTTTCTGTATTTGTTACTCCTTCGGGGAAAAAATCAGTAACTGTTTCATAATGAAAGAGGTTGTACTTGTGCATGTTCACCCAACGGACCAAGTACAAACTACTCAACATACATGTTAAACTTATTGAAAACCTTTAGAAAAGCATTCATTCATTTATTTCACCTCACTAAGCAAGCATTCAAACGTTTTCCCCACTTCATGTATGTTTAAAGGTATTTAAGTAAAGTCCATTTTTTTCAAACTGCATTCAGAACATTCATACAATTTTCAACACAAGAAGTGTCACAAGTTCTTATGTTATGAATATCGTGTGCTCAAAGCGTTTATTCTTCACATTTTACTTTTTGCGTTTTTAACTTTTTACTGTTTCTCACCGACTTATGAAAGCAGCTTACATTAAATATTTTTGCTTCTGTGTACAACAAAGTTTACTTATTCCAGAGGAAAGAAAATTGTAGTGTACACACACACACACATAGGGCTCTATGTGAGTGAACATAATGATATGGCACGTCATGTGTGAGTGAGTGAACTAAAGAAGTGAAAAAAGGTTGTAAGTTGGAAGTGTAAGCAAAAGGTAAACTACTACTTATTATACAAGATGAAAGCAAACGCAAAGTTATGCGTTTAGTTGAAAAAAGTATTTTAAAAACTACACGCTATTCTGAAATAATTTGCATATCCCATGAAAACTCTAACTTCTTTCCTTTTAAACTTTTGCTACTTGGGCTATAGGGCATTGAATGTTTCATGTTACATAATAAATATTATGTGTACATGTTATATTCACGGATTGTATAGTGGTGCTATATTAATTTTTTGCAGATTTTTAAGTGAGGCTAATATTTTCCCACAAAATATTTACATAAAATGTGTGTCGGACAGTTTTTTACTCGTGCCTGCTATCAAGAGAAGACCAACCATTTATTAAACTTCAAGTAAACTAATATTAATTTCAAACTTTCCACTTGAAAGATTTCAGGGCGAGCTGAAGTTGGTATTGTTATTGTTGCTGTTCTTGTAAAGTTTTTTTTTGAAAAATAATTTTCCTTCTACTCTAACGTCTACTTTTATGGTGTTTAGTTCATATCGGGAACTTAAGTAATGAGAAGATGAAATGAAAAGAAACTGGGAGAGTTTTAGAAGAGCATAGCTTATGAAAGCGCTTCGGAAGATCAGAAAAAAATCCTCGCTTTTTGTTGAGTTGTTAGCGATATTTTTCCTTGCTTCTCCTATTCATTCATTCCCTTTTGTTCTCCATATCCAACTTTCAATCCACTGTTCCACCAAACTGCTGGTCGACCCTTTTTTGTTATTAAAACTCATACTTTAAAAAAAGAATATGTGACCTTTCTCCACTTTCTCCTTTTTGCCAACAACACGTTTCATCTTAAGCAGTTTTTTTTCTCCTGGTGTTTAAGAACAAGACCAGGATACTTATGCATAAATATATATGATACCTCGAAATACATTAATAATTTTCTTCATGGTTTTCCATATACGATTTTTTTCTTTGAGATAGTGCTTTTCGGGATTTTTTATCGGTTAAGTAGCACGTTTCCCATTTTCATATTATTAAAGCAGCCAGTCAAGACCAGACACGGCACACAGCAAGGAAACTATTTTACAAGTGGTGTACACTGGAAACAAGACAAACGAAAAGTAATGTACAGCAGCAGCCATCATTACATTAACCGGCTTCTCCTCATATAGTTTTGAGTTTTTTTTACAAAGAAAGTCACAAAGAGTAACAGCAAACATGGTACTTATACGACCAGTTTTTGGCACTGCAACATTCACTGCGCTACATTTTAATATTGTGATTCGCTTTTGCTTCCTCTTTATTTTGTGTATTTTTTTCTTGTTCATGAAAAGTCCGTCTGAACACCATACGGGTTTCTCTATGTGTATTTTCATAGAGAGTATCATTCAATCGTTTTTTTTGGCTATTTCATTGTGCTTATTTTGTGCATACATACTGTGTCTATTAGGTCGTTCCTTCCTTTCGGATCACATGGTCTCATGATATATGACATATGCCTTTGTAATGTACATTTATACGCGTATATCTGCTGAGAAAAGAAAATGCTTTTATTTCATGATTTCCTTTAGAGGCTCTCTTGAGTACAGTAAAGCGTACAATCGTCATTCCATATCTATAGTAGAAAACAAGAGAACATGCAGCTGAGAGAAAGTGTGTGTAACATTTCGCGTAGTTAATATTTCTTTACACCACACTCGTACTATACCTTGCCGCCACTTGTACAGATTATATTGCATTGTCAAATGCATACATTCATATGAAAATGGGCTAGGCAAAGGAATCGGAGAAATGAGTAGAGATCTTTCTGTGTCTTTTTGAGTTTCTCCCCTTTCTCTCCGTTGCTGATTGCGAGAAAAGCGTTAAAAGCAGCTGCATCACGCCTCATACATACAGAGCAGTCTTGGAAGTCATCAGTAGCAAAGGCGAATAGCATCCGTCGAGTCTTGGGATTGAGAAAGGAGCTCTTTCTTTCTGCCTTGCATGGCAGAAGCTTTTATAAAACTCAGCAACGTAAAAAGAATAGAGAAGGGCCACTGCTACCACCACCAGAAGAAGTTCATTGGCTTTTTGCTTGCTTTAATACCTACGATGAATATAAGTACATATGTAAGTATCTTTGTCCTCCATACACCAAGCATAAAAATGTATGTAGCATAAAAACTTTTTAAGGTACATCGGTTCACTTTTAAAGGGTACATGTTTTTTTGTAAACTGTCCTGGCTTACTGTTTTACTGATTGTGATTTTAGTGAAGAAAGGTACACACGAGATATTTTTTGTCGTGGGGTTTCTAGCATGGGAAAAGATCCACTTGGCTGTTAGACGAAAACCGTCACGGCTTCATGATCATCTTCTTATATTCTTCATCGTTACGTCGCCAAAGGAGGTAAAGGAAAATGACTGGTAATTTTTTGAGAGAGATGTCATCCTAAATGGAAATTGTGTGTGTGGCTTCTTGGCTATGTAGCTAAAGTATCGCTTGAGGCTTGAAGTCATCTGGGTTTTCTCCTAACATAACATAACCATAACCTACACACTCTCTCTCAACTGCAAAACGGGATAATGTTGAATGTACGTACATGCAATATATATGTATATATTATATACAAAAACATCCATTTACAGTTAGTATCTACTATCCGCCCAAAAAAAATGTTCATTTTAACGATGATAGTATAATGTATATAAAAACAAGCTTGCTTTCTCCCCTTGCAAATAGCTATCAAGCTTTGTACGGAAGAGTAATTCTTCTTTCTTAGCTGGATATTTTTTATCATTTTCTTCTGGGCTGTTATGTGTTGTTGCATCGTTGTCCTCCTTTCTTTCCTTTTTTTCGTAAAAAAATTGGCTTAAACTTTTGTAACAAATCTTCAATCGCAGTCACCATTCAGTTACCGCATCGCTGCTGTTCGTTTGGCTTTTATTTTTTGCTAAGTAAATATTATATGGTATGTGGTTCAAAGTTTCTCTTCACGTGGGAGAACGACAGTGGCTACTTGCGACAGAAGCTACTCGTCAAACTCGCTACGACTAGGGCGTCGGGGTCAAAGGCG
>JAQFXM010005037.1:0-15794 GCA_034693345.1 Entomobrya multifasciata
AGCATAAGCTGAAAACAATCGTGTACTAGCGTTTTAACTCTGTTAATAACAGACTGTTATGGCTGACGCATAATATAAGGATGTTAGGAGGGAGTGCAAGAACTCTGTAGTTTTGACTTTTGACAAACATGAAAATTCAGTAAATAATCACTTCAAGGAGCCTTAACCAGAAATTTTACTACATAGTTTTTTGAATACCAAACCATATTTTTGTAAACTAAATACTAAGATGAGACAAATGTAAGTAATATTGATACGTGTTGTTGACTAATAATGTTTGTATATCTAACTAATTTATTTAAGGATAAATGATAAGTACTAACAATATAATTGTATACTTTTTCCCAATTAAGCTGCTTATTTGATAGTTATCCCTCCAATATGCCTTAACCTATAAATAAGAATGATGATAATAGAAAATATTGCTTTAAAATGAGAACTTCGTTGATTCGCACATATTTTGTTTCCTATCATATCAATAAAAAAATAAGTGGACAAGATAACGACATTCACTTTAGTTGTGGTTTGTCTACAAATCAATAAATTACCAACATTGACAACATCACTTTCTTTACTAAGCATCTTCTGCCGTATTATTCCAATCTGTGTAAATTATTATTTTTTCTTTAAGGGTTCACTGATTTATGATGATTTATGATTTATAATAAAGATAATTCGTTGAAACCCATGAAAAATTCAATTAAAGTTTCATTTTTTAACAAACTATGAATATGCCATATTCAGCGACATATATACGCACCGCAGTGGGCGCAGGGCGCAGTGTGCAAGGCAATCAGCGTTGCATGTTGCATCTATTGACATAGTTGATTGATAAACTGTGATAAAATGACAGATTCTCCTGGAAAAAGTTGTTGCGAAAAAAGTAACGGTTTATTATAGTTTAAAATGCTCTCACAATAGTAATCAAACAAAATATTAGATCATTCTGACGTATTAATTTTAGTTATTAGATTTTATCTACAAAATATCATCTAGCTCGTCTCGGTCTTCTGATTTGATCACCTTGATGTGTCCTGTGGGGAATACTTTCATTCGTTTACCCAACTGCGTAGAAACCTCGTCTTCAATTGGGTCTGATTTTATCTTCCGCTTAGTTGAAGGCTGTGATGGGACATCATTCCTTGAACCTGTTCAAAATTTGATAAAAAATACACATGAAAAAATCGAATTTAGTGGTCAGTAAAAGGAAAAATTGGAGAATAAATGATGTAATAGGTTACCTTCTGAGAAATAGATGGGTAGCGGAGGCATGTTAGCCTGTCCAACGTGGAGAGAAATTTTCTGTACATTGGACCATCCTCCGGGAAAGCTTTTGTTAAGCCAAGCTAAAATGTATTTCACGTTACTTCCAAGTTCGTCGCTTTTCAGATTATCATGTCCAACCTTCAAGTTATCAAAAATTCCCATCCAACCATTAGCATTGTAATTACATACAGACGTTCTACTAAACACTTAAATATGATATAAGAGGTTATGCTTACCACTAGAGTAGAGTTCAATCCCTTCAAACTCAAGTTGAGTACCGTTTTGTGTAGGGCAAACCAAATCTGTTCCCCGATATCGACCTTCTTAAACTGTCTTCCTGGAATGCACAAGGGGAATTTCTTTTTTCCCAAGAAATCTCTGCCTAATATCCCAGGGATCATTTTCCAAACTTTCCTTTCAGCAATTACAACATCAACACTCTTCGCAAGGGCTCGTTTAGCTTCATAAGTGGCGTAGTCATCTCTGAACTGCTTGAATGTCATCACTTCACGTACTCTGATTGTTTCAGAACGTGAAGACTCCAACAGAGCGTCCCTTACGTCACCAACTACATGATCTGGATCTCGATCTACTACATCCGGGACAACCAAGAGGACATCTAACTCTTTCAATTCAGTATACGGAGCGTGTGGCAGTCTAATGTTGAACATGTGATCAATTCCTGAAGGAGTTTTAAATGCTCTGATGTCCATTAAAATTCTTGTTGGAGCATCCAGGAATAAGCTGTCCTCCTTCGATTTCGCCGCAAACGTGAGGAGTGCCTTTACAGCTTTGTCCATCTATTACACAAAATTCACACAATTAAATTATACCAACGTTTTTTACAACAGATATTTACAAAAGGCTTCATGAATATTCAAATTCAAAATGTTTAATTACCTGTTCCACATCAAATCCATCAGGAAGCTTTATTTCCCGAGCGTCTGTGCCTTCCTTCATGTTTGTCATCTTTCGATACTAAAATTTTCTACACTTAATTTTTACTAATCTTTAGGAAGAATTAGTTAACTACTTGAACTATTTTTGTAAAGAAATTACTTATAATTAACTGGTTAAACTTCCTTTTTCTTCAGACAAGATATAAAAGCATCTGCATTCCACGTGCATGCACAAGTACACAAGTCAATACAATGCTTTTTGGATATTATTTTGGTTATTGATTAGCGCGGCTCGCAACTAAATATGGGGCAAGTTGGGATTCACTCTAGTCAATGTGAATATATGCATGCCTAAAAGGCAACAAGCACAAAATTCTTAATAACAAAGTTTAGAACGTGAATCGGTGTGCATGTGCAAGATGCGTCGTCGATGTCGATACTTCAATCAAGACTAGATGAACAATGAATGATTGATGATAATTTGCTTTGCTAGTCACTAGTCACTAGTCAGCAAAAGCAATTAGTAATTTTATAATTAAAGTAGAATTAATATTGAATTAAAAATGTTTTATAACATGTGTAGTTGCAGAACGATGCTGTGATTTGATTTGAATGAAATTTCTGATTTTTTGATGTGAGCAAAGCCATGCAGACAAGTTCTGAAATGGTTGTGAATTCCGCAAATTTCTTTGTCAATTTCCAAAATGAAAGCATAATAATTTGATAAAGAATGATTTCGATGTTTTGACTGGATATCTTGATTATATTTTTAATTGTTAACTTTATTCGGAATGTTCTGAGAATTTTTTTGTGACAAAATATTTTGTCAAGTGGTGGTAAGTAAGAAATATTTTAAAAGAGAAAAATAAACGATTACTTTATACACTATACAAATTTATACTACATTAAATTCAGTCACATGATAAACATTAAGGTAAAAATGGATCACCCACATTTTTCTCAACACATCACACAAAGTTGCATATTTAGGTAAGGTAAAAAACTGACTCTGTTTAGCTCGGATTTAAAAGTGATTCTTTGTAATAATCTCATCTGACACCTGAGTTTTTATTATTGGTGTTTTGTGCATTTTAAAAGGTTAAAAAATGAAATTGCTAAAAAGTGAGATGAAAACTGTAGTAGTCGAGAACATAATTAACACAAGTGAATTGAAATAAAGTGAAGAAGCTGCACCAGTTGGTGGTTTTGTTGGCGTTTCGTCTGTCGGGATCTCGTTCGCTGAACTGTCCTGAGAAATGACGTAGTTTACAGTCTTCAAGAGAGGATATTTAACTCCAGATAGTCCAAGAAAGTCATCAGTCTCAATTGACCACATCATGGCACCTCGAAGCTTTTTCTTCAGTATGTAATCAACCTGCAAATCATAAATGTAAACACAATTCATTTTAAATTAATATGATTAACAGTTAGCATGCAAATTAGCATTGACTGCTTTACCTTTTCTTTAATACTCTCAGGATTGTCAAATGATAGCCATTTGTTTCCATTCCTCATAAATGGGACCTTGGCGTTGTCGTCCCAAAATGTGGTCCAATCACCTCTATTGGATAAAAGCTCCTTAACGATCTACTCGAAAGAACACGTGACATGAAACGTTTTAGTGATGATGAGATTTTAAATATAATATTTTAAGTCACCTCGAGGAGCTTCTTAGAATGCTACTTACTTCATTATATCCTAAAAATCCAGGTTCGTTTGTATAAGGTCCACTGAAGCCAACCTTTCCAGCAGATTTACCCAATGCAGGACCATCTTCAACATCTTCTGATAAGAGGAAAGTTCTTCCATAAGTGGGCAATCCCATGACTAGCTTTCTCGCTGGGACACCCTTTTCAAGATAGTAATCAATAGAAGCCTGGATACTTCCTTCTCCGAAAGATGCGTAGAGCGGGGCATTATGAGAAGTCTTTTCATCCCATGATCCATGATAGTCGTAGCACATAAGATGTATTTGGTCCAGTAATTTTGCCAATTGTTTGACTTCATAACCTTCTTCTGCAGTAGACTTGGCAGGTCCAAGGGCAGCTGTGAGAATTAAACCGTGTCTGTCGAAGGGCTCCCTTAATTCCTATTTTAAGTTAACAATTTGATAAAAATATAGTACCGAAGACATGAAAATAAAAATTCCATTGTTTACAAAACATGTCTTAATATACCTCAACGAGTTGTGTAAATGTCTGCTTATCTTCAGGTCTACCTCCTCGGCTGGCTGGAAACTCCCAATCTAAATCAAGCCCGTCAAAGCCATGTTCCCTGTTTTCATAAAATTCAAAATGCAGCATTTAAATTTCTGAATAAAATGCAAACTAAGATAACTAGACCGACAATTTAGTTTCTTACTTGATCATTTTGAGTGCAGAGTCAATAAATTTCTTCCTGTGTTTAGCATCTGAGGCCATCGTTGAGTACTTTTCGGAACCCTCGTTCCATCCTCCAATGGCCAACAAGATTTTCAAGTGGTGATTTGATTGTTTTAAATCAACGAACTTCTTGTACCAGTCTACAATACAAAATAGAATTAAATTTAGAACGATTTCATGAATAGTTAAAATTAACTGACTAAATATGTTCATGTTATGTAACTCGCATACCACGTCCACCACCCTTCTCCTGGACAAATAAATCTAGCCAGGGATCCAAAGGCTTCATTTCAAATGTCGTATTATCCAGTCCAGCAAAGCTGTAGATGATATGAGTGCACAACTTTGGATCTATGTTGTTAATATCATATTTTCCATCCAGCTTCCTGTAAGCAGCCCATGTTCCAACATAGCAAACCACTACTTTTTCATGAGATAGTACAGCTTTAAAAAATAAAAACCGTCATCACATTAAATATTAATTTTAAATAAAATTTTATAACCCAAAATTCACAAATCATTACGAGCATATTAACTCTCAAATGATGAACTTACTGGCTTGTTCCTCATCTCCAGAAAACTGTAACGACACATCAGTTGGCACTATTGAAGGGTCATACGATAAACTTAATGAATACATTGTTGTAAGTACAAGTATCAAACTCCATTGCGAACCCGAAAATTGCGATCTTAGCACCATTTTGAATTTTTAAAAACTAATTAATATGACAAGATCACTCTCTACACTCTAATCAAATGAAGGACCCATAAAAATGGGTGGGCGAATGTATGAAATTTACTACGTTTCAAATTCCCGTGTAAATTGTTTATCGGTTGCAGTTTCACTCTGGAGTAGCATCGACTTCATTCCCACTTCACTCAGCTCACATCCTGCTGGAAAATACCAAAATGTTAAAAATAAAGTCCTAATACTTGGAAACCTTCGCAGGTTCTTACTCATTGTAAGTACAGGAGAACTAGTCAATGAAAAACTTTCATTTTATCATTGCTCACACGATATCCCACACTGCATATCATGTTCATATAAAAAATACATTGAATTTTGTGGTGTTTTGTAAAAGGTGCTCGTGTGGTAAGTACTCTCATGTTAAAACATAAAAGACTAACAATGTTTAAGTTTTGTTACCATTAAAGTACACATTCATCTGTATACAAAGTATATCATTGTTGCTCATGCGAAAAATTATGCATGCCTTCTTTATAGGGCTTCACAATAAGGCACTTATCACCAAATCCTTACACTACATTTAGTGCACCTGCATTGAAATAAGGCATTAGCATAGCAATGCTTACAAATCACAGGTACTCTTAGTAATTCCACCCAAATTGTATCTTCTTTGTGTATACATTGTTGTTTGAAAGGCACCTCAAGGTCGTCCAAGTGAAAGCATTAGAGGGTTGCGTTGTGAATATTCATTTGAGCTAGTTGCATTGCAAAGTTAAAAGTATTGAAAGAGCAGCCCTTTCCATGTTTCTTTTATAATGTTAAAAGAATAATGGATTTATAAAAGTTTCGTCTTTGTAAAAAGTTTTAGAACCCACACAAATACCTCCGAGCTAAAGTTATTTTAGGACCACAGAAGACAACATAAGCAGACCCAACAATTTTACAGCACCTACAATGGAATCAAACGTTGCGTTATAAGAGCAAAGCGATTGTCTTAGCTTACCTTTCATGCAAGTGAAGCTTGAAGATTCAGGCTATGCAAAGATATCTTTTTTACGCTACATTTTATATTTCATATCATCAATATTTTTGACATGAGACGCATGTGACAAAATCCACCTGTCCTTCATTGTATTTTGGACCACGATTTCACATAGCAAGGTGAGCTGCATGCTGCATCACGAATGAGCATCCATAAAATAGATACTTTTTATTTTGTGTACAGTGTACGCTTGGAGTTCTTACATCGTCAACTGGAGCATTAAATACAAACTTAGCAAGGAAATAATGCATACATTTTAAACATCTTTCGGCTTGAACGTATAATTAAATTTGGGTAAACTAAAGGAGCTTCAAGCCTTTGAAAAAGCACTGGGTACATTACTGCTTGCAACTAAATTCACGAGGAGAGTTTTGAAACATTAAAAAACCAATTTTACAAATATGTTTCACCCATAATGATCTTTTTTATGCTGAATTAGTTATATCGCTATCATTATCACTTCAGTATTATTCTAAAATACCTTGAACTTATCAAGCGTAAGGGTCAACAGTTTATTGGAAGCTTATAGGGAAGATTGTAACATAATGTGTGCTCAAGTCAGTCTAATTTTAATTGAAATGTTGCATTCCTATGATCTATGTATGTATGTATCATACATTAAATAATATATGTATATTATTCTACAAAAAATATGCTCATAAACAAATGAATGCAATTTATGGAAATGCTTCAACGCTCAAGGATGAGTCAGTTGGTCAGTGATCAAAAGAATCCCAGATATCTGCTACATATATTTATTTACATAGACTCCTAAATATATAGAACTTAATTATAATACAATACACAAAACACATTTCATTTCATGCAACTAGAAAATTCTTTAGCTTATAGTACCATCAACCATCATCAAACGTCGTCGTCTTTGTATTGAATCCAAGACTATGGCGTCTGTAGCTGCGACAATGTTGAATCAATCAGAATGTGCGCAAATAAGTGACTCACATTGTCATAGGGCGTGGCCAAACTAATGATACATAAAAAGCATGAGTGGCTGGATGCGTCAGCATTTGCAATTAAATATTTGTATGTATATTGTATGCATTGTCATGCATGCAATCAGTCAGGACAATATATAGCTCAAGACGCCAGCCAATCTATCTTCAAAAAAAACTCTGCATAGTTTAAAATATTAATTGTAGATGACATGAACGATCATGAATAGACAAAAATGGCAGTACACCACTAAATTCATTTTTTGGCACATTTTGGTTTGATGATAATGAAAATATATTTTATTTTTGCCTTGTAATTTCTTGGTATATATTGTGAGAAACTGATGAGTTTATGGTATTTGAAATGAAAGTACCTTTCGCATTGTCATGGATCATCTTGCCTTGTTCCGAAAAGGTCGTAAATTCAGCGTTTCATGCAAATCGTCAATTTACACCAGCAGAGTGCTAAGAGAAATTGCCACACTGTCCTTGCCTAAAAGTTTGCACCAAAGTACACATTGACTATGGCAGAAAAAAAGCCTCCAAAGGTATCTCCAGCAAATGCTAAAAAGAATGAAGCTGTCATCGTCGTAGACCAGTCAAATGAAAATCCAGCACAGACCACCGCTGATAATGCAAATCAAGAACAGACCCCAGCCGAAAATGCAAAGAAAAAAGAAGAAAAAAGTTTGAAGAAAAATGAAACAAATAAAAAAGTTGATGAAGAAGGGAATCAAGCTGAAAATGCCCCAAAACACAAACATAAACACAAGAAAAAAGCACCCGAAGAAAGCAAGCCTGGTAGAAAGAAATGCAAATGGTCCTCCTGTCGCAAAACAAAATGCTGTCCCTATTTCCCCCGTTGTTGTCCGCTTCCTTTAATGAATTGCCTGCAAATTTTATCTGTTATAGATGTGGTACTTATAGCAGCTATACAAAAAACCATTTCCCTTTTCTTAGTGTCAGCTTGTAAATTTGTTCCGTTTGTAACAGGTTGTAACATTTGTTAATGTTGGAACTTGGGTATATTTTCATCAATATGATCCGTTTGCCGTTAATTTGGCGGAAGCCACCAACGTAACAACTAAAGAGGGAACCGATATAAGAGACATCGAGACAACTACGTCCAAAGACACCTTTGATATTTTAGAATTTCATGAAACTACAACTAATAGGTATGGAACGGCCGGGAATCCTTATTTTGGCGGTGATGGAAATAATGTGAAATATAGTAAAATAGGCTATGCATTTAGAGAGTATCAGCAAGAAGTAGAAAATAGCTGTGGGCGCAAGTATTACAGTGATTATCTTTCTGGGCACAGTCTTAAAATTACTGCTGATGTTTTTGGTAATGAATTAGATTTTAAAAATTATGTATTTTTAAGATTAATGAATTGAATTGGTCTTACAACATCTTTATTTTATGGTATTTATAGAAGACTTGTTGAGACTAACATACTTTTCCGAGTTATTATACCAATTTATTGATGTCGCGGTTCTCGCAACAACCTGCTGTTTTGTGAGCATAAAGATGCATGATGAATACAAGTAGATTAATTTATATTTATGCAAATTAGTGAAAAGTCAATTTGGAATTTATGATGAATATTTTTTGTGCATTTTTTGACTACACAGTTTGAATACACTTCGGGAAGGATGTTTCTAATAATACTTTGGAATTTGGAACTGTTACCAGTTTTGGCAAAAATCTATCTTATTGTGGAGTCAAGAAGCCAACGGCTCTGTATATTTCAATATGGTCTGGGAAAGACGTTTAGAGGGCAAAACGCTATAATTTTTTTGCATTTTATTCCGCTTATGATATTTCGGGGCTACTTTTTCATAGTATTTACGTATTTTGTGAATTCAATGCTTGAACTTGGAAACTTGGAACATCAAACAAGAATACAAGGCGCTACTCTACACGAATACGTAACGAGGCATGAGGAATATTTAAGAATGAATAGAAACAGGGATATATCTAGCACTGAAGATGACGATGTTGAACATGTTTAATTCTTTCCATTAATTTCTAAATCTGCCTCTATTATGATTTTAATAAATATTGTATCGTATAAAATTTCTTGAATTCAGTAATAACACCGTACCTACTGTTAAAAAATGTTCTACAGCCAAGCAATGTTATAGTATCAGTTTACCCCAAAGATCTTCCTTTACTTTATAAATATAGCAAATCCTTTGGTTTTATCATACTTTTTATAAACAATGCAATTAAAACTGAACAAGGATCAAATTCATCATACACGGAGTAAATTTAAGTGTCTAATTGCCAAAAACTCTGATGCACAAATAGAATTATAAGAACTCACTTCTCGACAAGCATAATTACCCTGTTAGTACGCTAGCCTTTGCAAAGCAAAATCCTCTTCCGAGTCTCTTCATCTTGTGTATGGCTCTATCTGTATGAAAAAGAAAAGGCGAAAGTTCAAGTGGCCTTCACTTGACATGTACAGCTTGGCCTGTCTATCTCCTTAAGTCCAGCAAACTTGTAAGGTAAGCTGGCAGTAGTATGGGAATGGTGAATGGGATATTACTACAACCAAAGAAAGATCTTTTCTTTACATGGGATCAGTGCTGACATAATTACATGTCCATGAATGAATGGTGCCAAGGCAGTGGAGAAGATTCACTTGAAGATTACACGTTTTTATTTCATTTTACAATATCAGAACAATGCTATTCAACATAGTTTGTAATGTACAGCAGAGAAAGCAAACGACCATTTGATCCTCTTGTTGATAAAAATACATCTTGTACTTTGTTCTATCGTTCCATGTAAATGTAATTGCCACTACCGCGTAACAATACTAAATACATAAGTCCATTCAATGAACTCATAACTCTTCAAGTCCCTTTTACTTAACAACATAAAGCATGAATTCTGACACATGAAAAAAGAACTATGAGTCCAGATCCATAGTTTGAGTAAAGTAAAATGGTAAAATCGGTGTGGCGTAACCATTATAGTAAAAGCATAGTATTTGTCTTCAGTCATGTAAATTCCAAAACATTCTTCTATTCCATTCTTTATGCCTATGGATTCTTCGGCATATTCCGTGTCGTATCATATCGATCAAACCTAGTTCGCAGTATTCTTTCACACATACATACATGCAACATGCACTTGTGGTGTACCTATTCCATTCCCTATTCCAGAGTTGGAATCTACTGACTGCTGGTTCCTTACATGATACTCTGGAAGTTTTGTACTTACTGTTCTTGTAGTGAGTCACCATTCACTCTGAGAGAAGTGAGTATAGTAATAGTGGTGTGGTCGGAGTTTTATGGAGTAAAAAATAAACGTGAAAAATTTCTCCAGCTGTAATGTTTCCAGCACATTTCATGGAGAGGCATGTATAAGAACTTTGTACTAAAAACGATATTGTTACTATTAATGTGTACACATCAGATCAGTGAAAGTACTCTTTTTTAGCAATAAAGGCTAGGTTTGTTGGCGCTGGTGAGAACAAGCGAAACAAAACAAAAAAGACAGCCTTTCCAGGCCCATACTAAATCTAGATAAAGTAGACAGGAAAACAACGTGGGTAATAGAGTCCATTGTATGTTCTCAGCTTTGGCAGTCGACGACGGTTTTACACTCAAGAAACGGAGAAAGTTGGACCCACTTTTCAACTTGTGCTATTTTGCGAAAAACTAGTTTTTTGCACACTGATCCATCTGCGTTGTTTTGGTGTGTCGTATCGTAATCGTATCGTATCGTATGTGAACATGTAAACATAACAAAAGTTTGATAGTTTATCAATATAAGGATATACATATCTGTGATTGGGATTTTTGATGATAAACTAATCTCAATTTGAAATTTAAGAGTTGGGTGTGCTTTGAATGACTTTTAACGTGAGTATGAGTTCAGTGACACATGTTTTGACATGTCTACATAAAGAAAAGTAACAGAACTTTTATGGTGAGAAATCTTCAAATAAACTGAAGTGCTGGGCTGTTAGATTGTCAGTTTTATGAAAATTTCTTGTAAAAAATCTTCTATGTATTGTGGGAAAGTGAATACAGTTTAGCATGTCAACGGAATTAAAGATTTGATACATCGATAAGGATTGATTAGCTATACATGATTTTTAGACAAGATGAGTGCCTTTTTTTCTTGAGGGGTTTCAGTTAACGAGTAAATATTTCTTTCAAGGTAAGAAAAAGGAAAGCATTAATGTTACATTGTGCATGAAATCGATTAGTCGAATATCGTATTCTGATAGTACCCTATTTGACAAGACAATTTACCTGAGCATTACTTTTACGTCAATACCAGCCCGGGTAATATTTAGAAAAAAACATTCGAACAGCAATTCTAAACATTCGAACATTCAACAAAACGAAATTTAGTTATGCAGGAGTATTTTTATAACTTGAGTATGAGTATGAATTTATAGCTTAAGATATTAAATTTTTATTTCGATTGACTTCTTTAATTTACACGGCTTCTTAAGTTTTAATGACAATGACTAGGCTAATAGGGTATTAATGATTCAATACGCATGAAGTTTTTCTATTTATGAAGTGCAGTGTACTGGTAAATGAAATGAATGATCAGTTGGCACTTGAGCATGAATTGATAGCGATTTTATGCGTAGCATATTCCGTTTTCAACAAGTCTCTCACCGTCACAATATACGTTACGTGAGATTCCCATGATCTAAGAGTGACCATTCTTCATAATTCTTAGCATAACCATTTTCATTTCCGTTTCGTATTATGCAAGAATTAAGAATTAAAATTTTAAATACCATTTTCATAAATTTATAGCGCGACTAAAGTATGTGTCTTTTAATTTTATCTATTTTTAATATAAATTAATAAAAAGCATTAAATAACAATAGCATAAGAATAAAATAGTTATAAATTGCTATTCGAAGTAATTCAAAGAAAGCAAGCCCATTAAAAAATGGAAACTGAAATGCATTCAAAATTGTATTATTTTTAAAATCAGAAAGTCTAGACTAGAAAATTCACATTTACATACGATGTTTTAATAATTACTTTTTCAAATACCATCTTTTTGTTTTTCATGTTGTTCATTCATTCATGTGCATTTTTTACATGTAAATTTAAGTGAATGATTATAACTAAACTACCATCATTATGTCATGCCAGATTGATTCTAACAGTGATGAGTGGAAGTGAAACAGTTATCAGTTATGTTGACACATTGGCACACAGATCTACACTTTTAAAATTATAAACATTCAATTTTTTCTATAGTTCACTAGACATGACATAATATTGCATAAAAGAAGCTTCTGAAGAATACTTTTAATTATACCTTATTAAAATCACACTTTCTTTCTCATTTTGATTACTGTAATTTTGCGGTCAACAACTTTGTGATTGGTGGTTGCTTCAAAACTCATTCGTAACTTGCTACTGTTATCAACTTTATAAGCATCAATTATGCATACCAAATATTATTGCATGCATTCATTCTTTTATTATGACAATGCATCCGTTCAAATTGAAAGCATTTTTCTTCTCGTGGATTTTACCATTTTTCCTAAAACGGTAACAAGTCATTATATTTCCTCATTCAGCTGCAATAATGCTAAAATAATAAGGTAGGAACAGGAATGTGTAAAAAAGCACAATGTAAATTCAAATGTTGAATCATGAATGAACTGACATCTGCGATGCCTACATTATGTTTGTACAAATGAACAATAAATACGATTAAGGTTCTAACGGCTGTCGTCGTTGGTGGGTTGCTACCTTTTGATATTTTATCCATTGTTTTAATTGTACTATCGTCTTTAAGTGTTTTGAAGTAGACCGTTTTGGTAATGTCTGCCTGTAATAAAAAGTTATCTATAATTCTACAAAACATGTGGTACATATATCATATATCATGCATGTTAACGTTAATAACTAAAAGCTTTCAAATGTGAACTCTTGACTTCATGACTT
Organism: Entomobrya multifasciata; assembly: GCA_034693345.1. Lineage (NCBI taxonomy): Eukaryota > Metazoa > Arthropoda > Collembola > Entomobryomorpha > Entomobryidae > Entomobrya > Entomobrya multifasciata. Next base: position 13,179 of record JAQFXM010005037.1, read on the forward strand.
AGTTTCAGTTCAGGCTTCTCATGTCACATTTAGTATACAGTGCACAATGTGCATGAAAGCAAGGATCTTTGATCTGATGTGATAGTGATGAGTGATGGCAGATTACCTTATACGTGTGAAGTAGCTTTGATTGCTTGTGTGTCCTCTTTTCGGAACATTTCATAAATTATTACTACACTGTGGAAGCTGTTTCCTCCCACAGTAATCCCATTTTACGGTTCTAGCAAAATCCAAAATAAACACAGATACCTACCTAACTAAACCACGTTACTATAAATGAATAACGAGTGATCAAGAGTATATTCATGTTTTGATCCATAAATAATAGTTAAAACCTTTTTGTAATTCCAGTCTCAAAGCATTTATATGAATCATTAAATACACTGGGTGTGTGCTTTTGCTGTGTAAATTAATAGTGAAAGTTGGAAACAGCATTTTTGTGTAACTCACATGCGTCATTTTTTATAAAATTGGCGAAATTCATCACGAAAAGTCTACAAGCGGTTTCTTTCATTGTCTGCAACCTTATTTTACTGTGAATCACAAATTATAATGCTGGCTGCTGAGAAAGTGGAGTTATGGTAGATTTTGCACAAAAAGAAAAGTTTTTACAGACATTTGATCTGATAGCCATAATCCTTCAAGTTGGGTGGCATATTGACTAAATTAAATTATTATTTCGAGCTCATGAAATGGTTTCTTTTTGTTTTAGGATGGCTGATTACGATATGAGTGACGTTAGCATCAGTGATGCCTCGTGGGCAGATGCCCAAGCTGACACACCGACCATGGGGGAAGGCCATTCTGGCTCAGAGGTAAGAAACGTAACTTCTACGCTATTCCATATTCAAGAATTCTTTATGTACTTCCTTTCGTTCGTCTTCTGAAATATACACATGATATCTTAAATCAGTACATAATTTGGGAATAAAGTTCGTTTTCTTTATGATCGACATTTAGACACGTTAAGCCATTTCTTTAGTCAATTTTCATTTATTAGTTGACACAAAGGTGTGTGACAAATTGAAAAATGGAATTTACTCACAATAAACTATTCCAAATACAGTTGAGCTGACTCAAACTGGTCAAATGTAAGCACAAATTTTATGCAAACGGATTTTATACCAAATTTTGCATTGGAGCACAAACAGAAAACTAAATCGTAAATATGTCTCGTTCAGAATTTTCGAAATACGTGCTCATAACTTTTAGCAGACTCCGGATTGTGTGCCGGCATTTCGTTCAACAATAAGATCTGAAAATATAGCATTTTAATACAATACACGTGAATTGGTACCTGTGCGCTTTTTCTTCTTTTTTAAATATGATTTATATAAAATTCACTGAGAACGTTTTCAATCTTACTATCAAAGTCGTGATTTGGGTGCTTTTGTTCATAAAAAGTAAAATTGGATTAATATCGTGGGGATATCCAATCCAATCTAGTTTGTGGCTAACTACCTTATGCTAGCTCCATTATAAACATAACGATGTAGATCTAATGTTCTTATGTAACATCCTGAACGAGAAAAAAATCTTTGAAACTATTAGTGTGCGAGTAATAATTTACTTTATCCAAACGTATCCATTTTGGTTCGTTTATTTATTTACATACTCAATTTATTTCGATGAACTTTTCCTCTTTGCTTGTACAGAGATGTATAAATTCGATATGGGAGTAAATCATAGTGTTTAGTGAGTTCTATTGAAAGAAAGTACCAACAACGTACTTTTTAACAGTGCAGTGGACTCTGTCTGGTCTGACTGCATTTTTATGCATCTACGTTAAAAATACAAGTGTACAAAGAATTCTTTCTAGAATGAGCTGACGATGTCTGTCAGCCCGAGCACGTTTTACGTCATTTTAAACAATTGGTCAGTTTTCACTAAGCAAACGTGTAATTTAATATTTAATTCATAAATTAACTATTCTCCTTGACTAAAAGCGGAATGAAAGACAAACATTGAATCGATAAGCTGGTATTACGACTTGAAGATTTAGAAAGTTAATCGTATTTCAACAATATTGAATAACTTTTGAACAAAACCGTGTTGTGTTAAGGCGTACTTAAAGTCATGCTGAGAACTGATGGTCGGCCGGATTGCATACATGTACACGGTTTTTGTGGAGACGAGTCTTCACCAAAGGATCCTTACAAAAGTAGTCAAGCGTTTATTGCGCATCGGCGCAGGAGTGCTTTGTGTCGAAAACTAAGTTTTCCCTGTGAATGGCTTCAATGGGTTTTATCAAAGCGATTTGTTGTATTTCTTAATGAAAATAGGAATGGATGCCAATGAGAGTATATGAACTGTGAAATAAAATTACAAAATCAAATAAATACATCCAAAGAAAATTACTGTCTAGTAGTCAACGACTTCTAACTAACAATACAGTGCGGAGTGCGGAATCAAAATAAGATTCTTGTTGTTCTTGATGACGATGGTAGAAAAGTTGACACTAATTCCACACTAATGTTTTCATCCTATTGTGATCATGTCTTACCATGTAATTAGGGTTGTGCCATGTCATAAATGTCATAAATTTCCTGTCGGTAAATGTCATAAATGTCAAGAAATGACACAAATTTCAAAATACGATAAATGTCATAAATGTCA
>JAQFXM010005038.1:0-15791 GCA_034693345.1 Entomobrya multifasciata
TGTCGATCCCACCCGCACATAATTCATGAAGACGCTTCACACATTCAAGCGTACATAACTGTGCTCAAGATGTGGAGCACTTGTGTTAAGAAGAGCTATTCATTTACCTCGGAAATAAACCATTTCATTGCTACCCATCTCTCTACCTTCCACATCGAACATCGCTTTATACATGAACATGTACATGAAAGGAGACAGATTTGTTAAATCGAGATTACTCATGACATGAACTTCTACTTGAACTAATATTTCCACCACTAGGCATAAGATGGTGCCCAAAGCTAAGATTTACCCTTTCAACATCCCTCCCCTTCGAAAAATGAGGTCCCACTCATTTAAAAGTGTACAAGCACCGTGTTAAATGATACCTCAGTATGTAAAATTACATATCCCCACCTTTTGATTCTGTTCCGTGTTTGTAGCATTACTATGCAAAAGAACTGCTCGGCATATTTATAGTAACCAACAAACGTAAATTTGTCGTTCTTGTATTTCATGTTATGCTAACAAACACACGTATGTATATGCCTGAGTTCAGTCTGCATTACGATTGAAAAAAACGTCAGAAGTTCGTTTTCTTGTTTTGCACTCATGCAATGCATAAACATATTACCTATACATTCCGGTTTCATTTCATTTCCTCGCATTCGTTCTGTAGCCCTGGTGGAGTAGAGGTCTTCTTATTCACACTGCAAGACATACTACGTCTAAAACTAACGGACAAAGTATTTGTGCAGCTGATTTAAATACACCATTTAAAAGCAGATGTAAGCCATGTAATTAATATTATAAGTCATAAATCCTTAAATTCCAAAACAATTTCATCACCGAACGCAAATTTAAAGTGATTGGAATATATCTTAACTCTACAGAATGGCTGAGGCACCCCAATGCTTTAGGTGCGGAGACTTTGGACACGTTCAACTAGCTTGTAACAACCCAGCTGATTCGGAGGCCCGAAAGACGATCAATTTCCTTTCTCGAAGCAACCGTTCAAAAGCAAAGAACGCAGAATACAAAGAGAAGTGGGACCTTCGAAGGCAGTGTCTCAACAATTTTAAGGTAAGTTATAATATCTGATAAACTCATTCAACTTTTAAATTATTTTAGTCGTTAAACTAATCCTATTTATTTATGTACTTTTGTTTTTAGGGAGACATGGAACTTCTGAACAAGTTTGTCAATTTATCTATTGACCTGCTCTTTGAGGCTCAAGGGGACCTCGATGGCATTATCTTTGACGACGTTGGCCGACTCTCAGATACAGCTAAGAAACTACGGGACTTGAAGGCACGTCTTGAATTAAAACTACCTGAGTTCCGAGAATTGGTCTACCTTGGGAAATACGTAAGTGATTTAAAACATTCATAACCTTCAAACCAAGTTATAGTTTAACCAGTAATAATATTAGATAACACATAATACTCTTATAAATTGCAGTACCAGGGAGACTTTGCCAACTTTGATGAGTTAACTATCTTTCACCATCGCGTCCGTCAACTAGAGGCGTTACGGAATGATGTTTGGAATAAAGTCTGGAAGATGGACAAGCAAGCTACTTACGCTGAAAGACTCATCGCTGATGTCAAAGATGACAAAGCAAAGCTGCTTTTGTACGCTAGAGACTTCCAGAGAGCTCGTGAGATGGGTACAGATCGAATGATGTGGCATTTTGAGAAGATGAAGGAACATGAAGCCAACAGCATAAATGAACTCCGAAGCCTCTCTATGCTAGTAAAGGACGACCGAATCGTGGCGGAGATGGTGGCCTCTCGAAAATTATTCTGTGCTCTGATTGAGTATGCAGCAGCTGATCCTAATCAGGTTAGACAACGACGCATGTGTTCAAATGATTTTTCTGTATTGCCCAAATGCAATAGGTCATTAAAATTATGCTATTTTGTTACATTCCAGATGGACCATGCCGCCTTTGTCATGCAACTGGAACAATTCCAGGACTCACCATTCTCCCAGTAAATTAACAGAGAACTACCGCGGACTCCGCATCAAAATGAATTTTGTATAGTGATGGTATCTTGATAATCCGCAACAATGAAATTAATAGTAGATTAGATTTTTTAATGAACTTTCAAAACAATGTATTCAAATCTTCAATTATCGAATTTTCACATGATTGTCTCAATTACAAATTATTTCTTATAACTAAAATACCAATAAATAAACCGGTTCTTAATTAATGAGTAAGTTTCTTTTGTTGTGCATTTTATAAATTAATCTATTGAAAATTCAATATTAAGCAAATTATTTCATTTGTTCATATACTTTACTTTTGGGAATTTCGACAAATTCGCTTGTAAATCATCTTTTGTAAGTCCCATTCGTGCTGCAAGGAAAAATATACGTTTGAGCTTTTGGAATTTACCCGTTCGGTTCTTCCTTAATGGTCTCTTATTTCGATTTACGACAACCACCGCTTCATCTTGTTCATCTTGAATGGTAGCAGTACTATTTAATAATACTTCAGAGGTACCTGGCAAACTAGGCTCATCATTTACCTGCCAGTTTGTTAAGTCAGCAGTTATTTCGGTTGCATTGTAATCAATTTCAAATTCTGAATCAGTTGTAATATCCCCTGCACTCTCTATCTCCTCTAATGTTATTTCCAACTGCATAGCTTCCGAACGAGTTAAAGGCTTTACTCTATCCTCCCTATGAATAACCGGGTCAAGGATCAATCTAGAATATTCTTCTGTGTGCATCTGATCACGGTGCCTGTCTATAATTTCCAGTATCTGCTTTCTCATTTCAATACTAACTAATGTCGGAGGTCTACCTAATGCCATTTTTAAAATTATCAAAACTCCACCCAGTGTATCTGGCATACGTCTGCAAATAAGCCCCAAATCTTTTGTCTTCAGAATGTCTTTGATGGGCCTATCTACTTCCTTTGCCTTAGCTATAATTACCTCTGCTAAATCTAAGAACAACCGCCGTTGCCCTACAGTGTTGAAAATATTTTTCAAGTCAGGAGACAACCTCTGAATACTTCGTTTCCACAAATTGAGAGGGTCAGTTGTCTCAGGAAAATGATATACCAGTTCCGTGTACCTTTTTGAATTTTCAAAACTCATTTGTAAAACCTTACCAGTGTCGGATTCTTTTAATATATGCCAACATTGCAGAATATACCTTGAATCAGAAGCAGCATACTTAAGAAGGTCGCCGTTCAAAGGCCTTTCCCTCCAATCTGCAAGTTGCGCTAACTTGCAATTTTGCATATCCAAGTCAAGCAAGTCAGATGCAATTGTTTGTAAACCAGCGCATTCAGCTTTTCCGGAAACAACATGATACACTTCCTGCAAATCAATTACTGCTGTACTGTAAATGTTAAAATCCCTCTGAAGAGCGCGAACTTCCATATTACCATGAACAATTTTTAACTGTTTTGAATTTTCAAAAACCTCTCGCAAGTAAAAATTAATTTTATCAAAAAGAACCAATGTGTCAATTATATAATCGTTTTCAACAGTAGAAATTTGAATCAAACAGATCATATGGACGAAGCTTTCAAATGAATGTGATTCTGTGTCAACCGAAATAACAACATGTTTCTTAAGTTCATTAGCTAGCTTTGATAACTCCTGTACGGTATCTATAAATACATAACCCTGTCTCTGCTTAACCGCAGGAGTACAAATCATATCTTCCGTAATATTCCAATTTTGGATGGTAGCGGAGTAGGGATTAACCAAGGGTAAAATTTTATTATTCACGTTCCTCCGAAAATTAAGGAAATCTTTTGAGACATCCTGGGGTCTTGTATGGCAGGTTCCCCATTTTCTTAAGGCAGCCCTTATGTTGTATTCCTTTGTAAATCTCATCTGCAAATAAAAATTGGATATACGACATGTACTTTTTATTTATTTATTGAAAATTCAATACTTCATGACTCGTTTATTGGAAACAACGCAAATCGACTCTTGAATACGTAGTACAATGTAAAAAGTTTTGTATTAATCAATCTTGTTAACCGAGGATAATCATTCATTTCTCTTGATTTTTCCCATAATACACGCAGATCATTTGTTTGAATTTTTGCCTGTAATCTGTCGTCTATTTCCGGAAACTCATTAAACCTTGTAATTATCCTTAAGCGATGCGTTTTTATTTCATTAAATGTAATATGAAAGAGACAGTCATCATGGGGTTTTAATCGCGACCTTCGCAAGTTCATCTGCAACGAAAATTCGTTTTTAAAATACAATGTTAATTGTCAGGACACAAGAAGAGTTTCTTTTTATTGAATTTATCAATACCCTTTTACAATGACAAAATAGAAAAATACTCAAAGTAACAATTTTCATATGGGTTCTAGGGCTATAAAGTGGGAGTGGGAGGTTTAGGAACTGAGCTAATGGGTAGAATTGAAGGAACGACGCCCTCACGAACCACTGTATGACTCTTTGTTAAGTCAATAAAAGAGAACGGGACTGATGCAGGAGGATCAGGTAGCATCTTATCTAATTTGTCAAGCAGATTAGGTTTCTTCTTCTTGCAAGACAAATCGTTCACTTGCAGTTCATTTGCTCTTTTATTTATCTTTTCAATGTATTCACTGTAACCACGAGCATCTCTGCTGGTTCTTTGTCCTATTAGTTTCAACTTCTTGTTTTTCTCGTCCAGCAGCCTTTCCAGCACTGTTATTCGTTTTTGCATTTGCAAAACTTTATTATTGCAAATGCAATAGGACTTATTTGCTTTTGAATCCTGTGTAGATTGGCTAGCGCTTATGTCTTCCGGTTTGTCCGGATGGTACCAAGTTCCAAAGGGTGTTTTATAAGGAAGCCAGGGGCTATGAACCAGAGCTTTTGGAAAGCATAATTTAGGTTTTGTAAGACTATGCCAATCAGAGAGCAAATGATCATCGGTATAAATTCTCCGAAGAAATTTAGAATGTGTCAGAATTTTCTGATGGTAAACCCACTCAGTTTTGTAATTGTCAACCGCTGTGACTCTACGGTCCCTGGGTACCTTCGCTTTCGTGAAATGGTCATTTTCTATTTCTATACATAAAAACTTTGGCTTTACTGCCCTTGAAGTGGAATTTTCCCTTTGAAGATCTAAAAATTCCTTGTGTAAGAGGGAAGTGGGGTGTGCATGAACACCAATTTCAGTATATCTCTCCCGCTTCATTGTGGGTTCCCACAGTGGAAAGTTTGCAGTTGTTTGAGACTCTACATCTCTCTTTTGTCGTAAGGGAAAAGGTCTTAGACCAGGGTAGTAGTCAGTCGGTTCGGAGGGTTTACGCTTGGGATACAGCCTTTCTTTAACATTTTTTGGGTAAGGAGCGGGTTCAGGATAAGAATGCGACAAGTCATTATCAATATCATAAATAATTTTGGGAGGAATTTCACACTTCCATTTTGGAGATGGTTTGTTTCTTATATATAATTTCATGCGTGTCTCTAACTCTTCGCTAAAACCAAGGTGTGAACTTGTGGTGTTTGTACCCATCGACAGACGTGGCGGAGGTGGTGCCACCGGAGGTAGTCGTGAAAATTCACGTGAGGGAATGGTTCGTTCACCCAGTAATAGGCGATTCATCTGAAAAAAGACAAAAGGCCCTAAGGCTAGTTATTCCCATAAAAGGGAGTCAAATCATTTACATGTACCTTGTGCACGAATTGCTTTGTTTCAATATTTTGTAAATTATAAACATGAGACGCTACACGTTCGAGGATCACGAAGGGACCTTCACGTTTTGGCGAAAGGCCAGAACTTATGCCTTTGCTTTTATCAGATAAAATATGAGTTCTCATCAATACTTTATCCCCTACTTCAAACGAGCGTTCTCTTGTGCCCCGATTTTTGTACACTAAAGTCTTGTCTTGACTATGGGTAATTTGATCCCTTGCAAGATCATGAATCGATATCATTTTTCTCTAAGACTAGAGAGCTCCTTGCTGGCAGATTTTGGGAGGCTAACCTTGTTATCGAATGCCGTACGCAATTCGCGACCAAAATTTATGTATGCAGGCGTAAAACCCGTAGTCTCACTAACTGATGAGTTGAGTGCAAATGCAATCTCTTTGACATACTTATCCCAATCTTTTGCTTTGGAAATTGATGCTCTGATTAACCCTTTTATTGTTCCTACATAACGTTCCGTAGGATTGCTATTTGCATGATAAGGGCTCTGGTGAAATGGCGTAATGCCGTGCAAGCGACAGAAATCTAAATAAATATTCGACACAAACTGGGATCCATTATCAGATATAACAATACGAGGAATGCCGAAAGTAAAAAATACTTGCTTCATACACATAATTACGTACTCGGCTTTTGCTTTTCGCAATGGAAAAATTTCTACCCATTTAGAGAACACATCTAGCAAAATGAAGAGAACAGTAGACTGTTTTGAGCTTTTGCAGTAGGGTCCTGCCATATCGACTGAGGTGACTTCCCAGGGACCTTCAGGAACATAAGATGAATATGGCGCAGGTGGGTAAAGGCTTGGTTTTGCCTTCTGGCAAGCTTCACAGTTTCGTATGTAGGTTCCTACATCTTTTGCCATGCCATTCCAAAATACTCGTCTTTCTAATTTGTGAAAGGTTTTATGACGACCAACATGTCCTGCCGTTACATCATCATGAAACAGGGAGATTACCTGTTTCGTCAGTGACGATGGTATCCAAATACGAAAATATGTACCTTCATCCTCCCATAACATATCTTTTGGACCTACAAACCTCCATAGTAACCCATCTTCTGTAATATATGCACGAGTGGCATGAGCTGCTATACGATCACGTGGAAAAACCCCTGACAATTGTTCTATACGTAAGAAGCGCTTGATATCACTCAAGAATAAATCTTCGTCTTGTTTTGCTATTATATTAAGCCTGTCCATCTGGTCATCCAGAATAGCTAGCAAAAGAAAAACCTCTTCCTCCGTAAAATTTGCTCTGGAGAGTGCATCTGCAGGGCGAATACAAGCAGAATTTCCACTCTTATGCCTGACAGTGAAATCATACGCTTGAAACTTCATAAACCATCTCGCCAATCGGCCTACAGGCTCCTTAATTTTCTGCAACCACTGTAGGGCTGAATGATCCGTTTCAATGATAAAATGAGTGAGCTCTATATATGGCTGGTACTTATCCGTGCCAAATATTGCGGCTGCAAGCTCTAGTTCTGAAATGCTCAGATTTTTCTCTGACGGCCTGAGGCAACGAGAATCAAAGTGGATAGGATAGCGGATACCATCCTTTTCCTGTGATAAAATGGCCGCCAATGCCCTTCTGGAAGCATCGCACGTAATTATAAACTCATGATTTAGGTCAGGGAGGTACAGGACAACCTTGCCACATAGGGCTGTTTTGAGATGCACAAAGCAATACTCACATTCTCTAGTCCATTTCCAGACTTTCGCATTGGTAAGGGCATAAATTGGCTTTGCATACGACGCAAAATCTGGTATGAACTTCCTGTAGTATCCTAGTAAACCAAAAAATATAGCTATATCTGCCGCATTTTTAGGCCGTGGGAATATACGGATCTTTTCAACCTTCTCAGGATTAGGATAACATTTCCCCGGGGATATTATGTAACCCAGATACTTAAGCCGTCGTCGACAAAGCTGTACTTTTCTTGGATGTATAGTAAATTTAGCAGCTCGGAGTTTGGTTAATGTATCAACGATATCTTTTACATGCTGTTCAAAAGTTTTACTATAAGTCACCACATCATCCATGTATGGAACATTACTTTTCCATCTAGACTCACGTAAAACGAAGTCCATGCATCTTTGAAATGAAGCTGGTGAGTTTCGTAACCCCATTGGCAAGCGAGTGAACTCAAAGAGACCATGATGACAGATAAATGCCGTTCGCTCAATATGGGCTTTAAACATACTCATTTGATAAAACCCTTTTGCAAGATCAAATACGCTAAACCACTCTGATCCGCCCAAGTACGCCAATATTTCCTCAATGTTTGGCATTGGATAGTTATCGGGCACCGTGATCTTATTTAACTCTCGGTAGTCTACTATGAATCTCCACGCCCCCTCTTTCTTTGGTAAAACAAAGGCACCTGTTGACCAAGGACTATTGGAAGGCCTTATAATTCCATACTTTAACAATTCAAAAAACGTCTTGTCAAAAATTTCTCTTTTTCCTTTTGACATAATATGCATTTTAGCTTTGAGGGGATAGTGGTTTGGTGGAAGTACTTCGATTCGGTGTTCATACAAAGTGCAATCACCGGGTATTTCCGTGAACATATCTAGAAATGGGCGGATGGCGTCACGTAAAATCTCCTTTCTCTCCTCTTCTAACTCGACTGGAACCATGATAAATTCGCATTCATCCTTAAATAAACTTTCTAAGTTTTCTTCCAGCTCGGTATCTTTACCACAATCTAATGACTCTGATTCTAATTGAGTCCACAACATCATATCTACCTCGAATTGATCATCAGAATTTTCTGAGGTTGTCTTCACGTTTATTAGGTTGCGGTTTTGGATTTTACGATACTCCAGATCGTTATAAGGTATGAATGGCTGTTGAGTTGCCCAATCAGTACCTAAAACGTAACCACCCCGAGCATATAGCAATGACAAATCTTCAGGTACCAGAAAGTCTCGCCCCAATATAATTGGCCTGGGAGAATCTGGTACTAAAAAGCAGTTTTGTCGTCTTTTACCGTGCGCATAATTTACCGTTAAAGTGACATTTTCTTTTGCAAGTGTACTTCCTCTTAATAGTTTAAGTTGCCTCTCGCAAGAAGTGGTTTTTATTTGTTTCTCTTTTATTAGATCAATTATATCATTACCAATTACTGATGAACCTGAACCACCATCAAGGAAAGCGGGGAACTTTTTCCCTAATATTTCAACAGGTATATATGGAATTGTATTTTTACTTATTATTTCTGAAGGAGCAAACGCCGCCAAAATTGTGGTCTCGCCTGAGCACCCTACTTGTTCAGGGGAGTGCCCAGGCTGTTGGAGTTTAAAGCTTTCTCTTTCTTAATTGGACAGTCACGCACGAAATGATTTTCACCACATTCAAAACACTCAATGTTCCTCCTCACCGGGGAAGGTGAGCGCCCTCTGTCCCCTCTTTGAAAAGGGCCAGGCGACCTTCTTTCGTAAGGTCGTTGCGACATGTCTCGAGGAGATTGTATAGGTAATGTGATTAGCCGAGCATCTGAAGGAGTAACTGATCTATCATTTGCTGGAGATCTTGGCTGGTTTACCTCCCTTCCATCATTTTCAAAACTAACATACCTTCTTTCCCCCGTCCTACTTTCTTGACGATTATTTGAGGAGCTTGGATCATGAATAGATGCATTGGTGGGTCGCGGAGTGCTTACCGACGATTGTACGTCCTGAAAGTAAATTGGTTTGTACGCTAAAGTCGGCTCTATAGATCTTCCAGCCCGTGGAGGTCTGTATTGCTTATCTGCTTGTACGCATTTGTCGGCAGCAATAACCACATTACTGAACTGTGCTAATGAAGAAAAAACTCCAGCACTTTGGACGTACCTTTTATAGTTCGGATGCATTTGATCACAGACACGGGCAATTATTGCATGTTCATCCTGTATGCCTAAACGAGCATAAAACCCAGCGATTATTCGTAAGAAGTACGAAAGTGATTCATCAGGGCCCTGGTAGCGCTCACCCAACTCTTTTACCAACCGTTTGTTATAATCATGGGGTTGAAATTGTTCACGAAAACGATTTTTAAAATTATCCCAATCTACGAATGGGTTCCATTGCATTTCCATGCTAAACCAATGGAATGCGTCTTCTGTAAGTGCGATGGGAATAACTTGCAATAGAAGGGTTTGATAGCTTATCCCTGATATTTGTTTATACTTTTCTATTTCTCCAAGAAAATCAAATGGAGTTTTCTTCTCCATAAAACCCGAGAAAGTTGGGATGTCAACTGATTTCATATGATGACGATTAGCTTGACCCATTTGAGTGTGGCTATGTCTTGGGGTGGATTGTGTAAATGCGGGGTTGGAAGGCATGTACGCACCGGGTGGCGCTCCAGCGTAATGTGGAGGAGGCATAGTACAATAACCCGGGTTAATATGTGGTGCTTGTGCCCTTGACATTGGTGGAATACCATAAACACGTTGACAATTAACGCAAGTACAACCCATTTGAAACGAGCACCCCATTTTTGGAAATGTTGGAACATTTGCATTGGGTGGATTATACTGGTGCGATTGACTCATTCCATGAAACTGAGGATAGTAAGATCTCCAATTGGAATCTTGTTGGCTATTTATGCCGTCATTTAAATGCATGTTGTTCATGAGGGTACTCACTCCAGATCTATTACCATAATTTTGTGGTGGCTGCGTTGTTGCAGGCCGCTTGGGTGGGGGAACATACGTGTTATTTGCATTTGCAAAATTTAATGACCGCGGCCTATGCGGCTGACTAACGCGATTCTGTGGGTGCTCAGTACTCACATTCGCGCTACCTATATTTGTAGGATTACTCTGATTTCCTGTGTTTGTTATGTGATTATTTTGGTTGTTACCTGGAATTTCGCACATAAATTGCACGTCTTCAGGTTGACTGGTGTTTTGTGTTCCAAAACCCCCCTGATTTGTAGCTGAAAACACTGGCATATCTGCTACCCTATTTAAACCAGGCTCATTGACGTTACGAGCTTTATTTAGGACACACTCTCTGCTTTGTTTGCGCTGCTGTGAGTTAATATTTCTCTGGGTTTCCCTCTGGGTATTGCAGCCTGGGCTACTTCTCTCGTCCTCATCATCATCCCCATCACTTTCACTAAGAATGCCCCCCAAAGAACCCCTTAATATTTGGGTAAGGTCGCTTTCTCTCTCCGCTAAAAACTGGAGCCTATTTGCTTTCTTGTACTTTCTGTATTCAACTGCCAACCTTTGAGCCACTTGGTCTGGTGGCAATGATGACCAATGTCGTACTGGTGGCGGAGGTAGCCATGATACATTAGCAGTGGGATTGTACCGTGTCCCTGTACTTGACCCCTGATTATTTGAATTTTCAATACTTTGAAAATCAACAGACGACCCCTGAGCTGGCCCATTATGATTTGACGAGACTGGAACCGTCACATTCGTTCCAGTTCTTTTACGAAATTCGTCCTGCCAGTAGGCATATTGCGGATCATTAGGCCGGAGACGGCCAAGCATTTCATAGATTTCTGAAGATCTATCCATTTCACGAGAAATGTTACTCATTATTCGATTATGAGTTTCTGGAGAAAGTGTTTCGGGTCTTTGACTCCCGTCATTGACACCCGTATTACTCTGATTGGCATTCGCTTCGTTTGTGTCATTATTTTCACTAGTGCCAGCCACTGCTGGATATGACGGGGTATTAGACGCCATTATACCTTCAGCAGCTACAGGAGTGGAGTAGCTGTTGCTTGCGTTAATACGCAGCGGGCTTTCAGCAATAGAATTTGACTCTATTTGATCTCGGAGTGTCCTTGACACAACCGGACTGAAGGTTCTCGAGTACCTTGACTTTCTTTTAGCTAATTGCTTAGAACTCAAAGGAGTATTCATTAAAATTCAGCCATACAATTATTTTAAATAAAATATCGGCCTACTATCAACTAGGTCTACTCCCGAGACTAAAGTTTTTTTAATCCCGTTGATAAGCCGCTTATTTAGAACTAAATAAATAAAAGCTGATAAAACTGCTGAAGTTATGAGCCACAGCCTATTACCAATAAAAATGGGAACTATTCAAATCTATTTTGCTTCTTCATAAAAAATGACTTGGGCTTGAACGCTCAGAAAGCTGTTATCTTGAGTGTATTTTTTTAATTGACGAATTGATTTTACCAATAAATTCTTTGCGATTATTTGAATGGTTCGGTAACACATTTAATTTTAAATAAATATTCCCTTGGATTTGACCCCCAGCATTGAATTTTGACCCAAATGTAGATCAACTACGTTGCTTGGATTTCTTTACTACTTATATCCCATAAACCTTCCCTGTTCTTAAATATTTAAATGTCTTATTTACCTCCAAAAGTAAGTTTTTATATTTGGGCGTTGTAGGTGCTCTTTTGTTTGTTAATGAGGTGAAATATCTCCTCTTAACTTTTATTTTTTAAGACGGCAAAGCAAAGGCATAAGTTACCAACCTAATTTCCGAAGTGATTGTTACTTTGAATATTTTTGTGCTCTTGCAATCTGTTCACGTGTCATGAACTGACTACCATTCCTTAGGCTAGGAAGGAGCTTAGGTATTTTCTACACGTTTCAACGTTCCACCTCAAATTTCCACCTTTATATGCCAACAACCTGCAATGTGCCCTAATCTTCCATTTACAAGGAAAGCGTTCTTTTCTTAAATTTGATTTACTGGCTTAAAATTCAAATTCCCGATTCTGGCTTTTCAAGTTAATTTTAACTACGATTTGAGGGTTCGACCGGAGAAGTCACCACGTTGTAACGGAAGATTTTTGGTCGCGTTACTATTATGAATATAATATCAGTTTGAGTGTGTTACGTACAAGAAAATGCTAATTACTGAACAATGAGGGATCATTGAACAATGGAAAAGGTCGTATCGGAATATACAGACGTGAAATTAACTAAACGTAGCCAGAGAAGTCGGGATGAAAATTAAGTAGATCAGTAAACTGCACAAAGAAATATTATAGTAAACTGGCAAGTAGCCTTTTATTGAGCCGATGAACTATTGCACCGTGCTCAAAACGAAATAGAATAATGGTTGAACATAAAACTTCTTGTAAATGGAAGATACATATAAAATTAATGCATGAATGAACTATGATAATTGATATTTTGAACGTGTTTAAAATTAAATATAATTAATTTACAATAAATCCCTGATATGAAGGCCTTCTTATAGACTAGAGATAAAGATCCTAACGTAAAGTTTTTACAATAGAAAAATCTAAATCTCTCTCAAAGATTGGCATTCGGGGGGCACCCCTAAACCGAGGTGAGAGAGAATCGGTGGAGAGTTCCGCTCGCTGATTCTTTCAGATCAACTTGCTTTCCTCTCGTTCACATTCATCATAATTTTGCTTAACATATAATATTCACCTTTAATATAATGATAAGACACGCAGGTGGAGATGGTGGAGTAGGTTGGAGTGGAGGTGGTCCTTGAGACGCAGTGGGAATTCACTGGGGAACGTTGAGACACGTACTCACGGTGGAGGCGTTGGTGTTGAGGATGGTCACACAGCAGTGCAAATGCACTGAGACAGCTACAAGGGCTGTGGAGGGTGGTGGAGGTGGTGGACCTCGAAATCAGACAAAAGGGGGAGTACCAAAAGAGCTAGAATTATGAAACCATCAAAACAGCACAATAAGCAACTGCTTAATTGAATTTTCAATAGAATACTGCTTATAATCGGTAATCGAAATACTACGTACCACCAAAAATACAACTCCCAAGCTTTGACAAAAGGTGACCGGGTCCCGGCTATGCAAGGAGCCTCAGGAAACTACAGATTGTAAGACAACGTTATATGAGTCTCCTCCTAACATATTTTCACCATCTTTAAATATAATGTCACTAATTGATTTCCATCAAATATAAATATTTTACCTCTTCTTCAAACAAGACTGAAATGGTTCTAGAGGGTTCCTCTCAATAATCTGACCCAAATTGAACCTTTGGAAATAAAACACATTTTCCACACATATTATAACCTGTTGACTCTAAGTAGTTAATTTTAACTAATCAGTTAAAATGACACTGACAATAATTAAACCCAGAAAAACTTGCAACACTTGACTTACGAGATACGCAAGAAAATACGCCAGAAAATACGCTGGAAATACGCTGGTAAGTAAAGTAGGGGTTCCTTCTTCACGAAAGACAGAATTCACACTGAGGTCAGGATCTTGTGGGCTTCGGGTATAAGACCATGCCTTGGTCAGGCATTTCTTTCCAGAGAGCTCAGACTTGCCTCAGTTTACTTTACGTATTGGGAACCCAATAAAATCTACGTCTCATTTAGGATACTGAGTGCTCACCAGACCAAGAAGTGTGTTCATTTTACTTGTAAAATAATACCATTGAATTTTCAATGCATCTCATCTTCCTACCTGTCGATCCCACCCGCACATAATTCATGAAGACGCTTCACACATTCAAGCGTACATAACTGTGCTCAAGATGTGGAGAAGAGCTATTCATTTACCTCAGAAATAAACCATTTCATTGCTACCCATCTCTCTACCTTCCACATCGAACATCGGTTGGGGTAAAGGAAAGGGTGCGCCGAAGGCGAGACTTTCTTAGCACTATCCGATAGCCCTTGACGAGAGGAATCGAATAGTGGTAGTCCCATCTCTTAACTCGGACCCGTTGACCCGCTAGAGGTCAAAAACTAAAATGATCTGAAACATGGTTTTCTGGACTGATCTCAACGCGTAGATCATTTTTGGTTTTTGGGTCCATAGAGTCAAATTTTGGGTCAACCCTGGGGTCATCATGGGAGGATTTTGGAACATCTCTCGTTGGTTGACGAACTTTATTTACCCTCTTGATGGGATTGGTGTCCTTTTACCGAAGTTTTACTAGGTTTCGACTCGACTAGATTCGGTTTCGACGCGACTAGATTTGGTTTCGGCTCGACTAGATTCGGTTTCGACGCGACAAGATTCGGTTTTGACGCGACTAGATTCGTTTTC
Organism: Entomobrya multifasciata; assembly: GCA_034693345.1. Lineage (NCBI taxonomy): Eukaryota > Metazoa > Arthropoda > Collembola > Entomobryomorpha > Entomobryidae > Entomobrya > Entomobrya multifasciata. The sequence goes on from JAQFXM010005038.1 coordinate 14,668, forward strand.
GACGCGACTAGATTCGGTTTCAGCTCGACTAGATTCGGTTTCGACTCAACTCGATTCGGTGTCGACTCGACTAGATTGATTAGGTTCGGTTAGGTTCTGTTAGGTTCGGTTAGGTTCGGTTAGGCTCGGTTCGGTTAGGTTCGGTTAGGTTAGGTTCGGTTCGGTTTGGTTCGGTTAGGTTCGGTTCGGTTAGGTTAAATTAGGTTCGGTTAGATTTACCCTAATGGCACAAAAAACCAAAAATGATCCACGCGTTGAGAGCGATCCAGAAAACCATGTTTCAGGTCATTTTAGTTTTGACCTCTAGCGGGTCAACGAGTCCGAGTTAAGAGATGGGACTACCACCATTCGATTCCTCTCGTCAAGGGCTATCGATCGGTACATAATGCAAGTCAATCGGTCCCGCACCCTTTCCTTAACCTCAACCCAAGATGAGTTTTTAGAAGTCACTACAAACTTTTTTAGGTTGGAAACGATTTTACTAAATACTCACAGGGATGATCCCTGAGGGATCAGAAATCAGAATAGACACAGATTTGAATACCAAGTGAATCGAAAGAAGTGAAAAAGAATTCCTTTCTACTAGATATTTGGGATTGGGAATTGGAAGTCCTCGTACAAATGAAACAGTTCAGTTCAAAAGAAATGGATTTAATTCAACGGTCAAGGATTCCACTGATTCCACCAGCACACCATACCACCGGCATTGAATTGAAGTTAGTATGTATGTTGACAGAGAGGTTATAGTTTTACTCGCACAAGCACCTAATTTGGAAAAATATACGCAAAATCATCGTGCAAAATAGACAAACAAGGTATGGGTTCAACTCAAATATTTTGATGATCAAAAATATTTAGGTTATCAATTTATCAACTTTCTCTAAAAAAGATGTCAGTCTGAATAGCTCTAGAACTGAACCTGAGCGATTTTTATACAAAATATTTAATCCCACCACTATCATACATTTTTTGCATATTTTTCAGGGAGATAAAAGAAAAAGCAAAGAAACTAATTTGTACGAATTGTACGAACAAACGAACTCGAGCAAATCGATAAAGACGAGACAAGTAGGCAAGCAGAACGCGAACATGGAAAAGTAGCGTCGCAAACCTGCAAGTTATCT
>JAQFXM010005039.1:0-15790 GCA_034693345.1 Entomobrya multifasciata
GAGGGATTCTCATGGGACGCTCATAAATAGATGCTTATTACTCCTGCTAAAAAATAACATCATCAATAGCTGCTTTTTACCCTTGCCCTCTTTCAGCTTTTTGAAAGGGTTAAATAAAATGGAGGACGAGATGAGGAAACTCTCAATAGTTTCATCTCATTTTAAAATGATCGTGTTTCTATTAACCACATAGCAGAATTCGATTCAGATATCATCGCATTAAAATGTTCTCATTATACTTTTACTTTCTTTTTGAACTATTGTCGGACGCAGTACGATAGTTATGATATGAGAGAAATGAATTTAATTTGTCATACATAATGTAAATAGTAATTTTGCGTAAATTACGATGAATTGCAGAGTCAACTCTTTCTATGCATACACTACGCCACATTATTCCTCCAATCTAATAGTGCCGTTATATTTGTTGATCAATGGTATTATTCTATTGTCGTCTAAATTAATATAAAACTCAATTGGCTACAAATTAATTATTGGTATGATTATGATTGACATCCGCAATCCAACTGATTACTGTGATCAAGATTTTTGTCTCTGAATTTTTAGCCTTTACGCAAGTAAAGATCAAATATTATCGAAACTTCGTTCAGGTCACAATTACCGCTGAAAAATCTATTGTGTGATTCGAGATACGCTGACACTGAGAAAACTAAACAATATTTTTCTACAATTTCAACAGAATTGCTACTACATTAAGTGTACCTCAGGAAAAACACTTTTGGTGTGGTAACTTACCTTTTGTGTTGTTATTTCCTACTAATTACGCCTTGCCATTGTGCATATGCACATGCTTGGTTAATTTAGGTTCTTTCATGGAATAATGTTGACGATTATTTTTAGGGCGGAACATTCATGAGAAATTATACGAAAGTAGCATTGATGACAGGAATAAGTCGAAGGAACTTGGTTGGCGGTGGTGGTAATGGATTGTGACATGACAAGGACAGGCAGGGATGATCAATGCTCTATGCCAGTTAGACGGAAAAAGAGACCATTCATCTCTGTCAAAAAAGTAGGCACCTCTTGCTCCATCAATTTCATATCTGTTTACTCCTTCCTTTTCACTTGTATAAGTTGTATAAATGTCCCATATTAGCTGGAAAAAGAAGTAGTCCAGTGGTGGTGACAGCAGTGCGGTGATGGCGGCGTCAGTGGTGATGGTAGAAGATCCTTTAAAGTGCTCTCGGAGAGGAAAAAAAACTTGCAAGCCGCTTTCATCCCATCACAAAGTGTTACCGTTCATCTTCTTCTATTTTTGATGTAGTGACGATGACACTGGTGCACTGTAACAAAATCCGATTTAAGAAAAGGCCACCAGCAATAAATACCTTCATATTTAGGTATGTGTCTGTTGCGGAGGTAAGGATGAGGCACGACAGGCAAGAACCTTAAAAGGAGAAAGGAGAAGAGAAAAATGTCCAACTTAACTTGACAGGGGAAAGTTGCCTGAAAAGTCAGTCAGTTCGCTTAATGTTATGTCATGCTTTATCCTTTTTCTTTTCGTTTGACTCCGGTGTGTGTGTGTGTGTGTGTGTGTCTATGTCAGTGTGTAGCAAAAGAGACATGTCTTGTTGAAAGCCTTAAAAAAAGAAAACGACGAATGGCGACACATTGCATTCATTCATACGTTCTTTTCTCTACTTTCCCTGTAAAAAGGAACTAATGTGAAGTGGAATGGAAGATGACTTTGCTGGAATAGAACAGAGGCAAAAAGACAGGAAGATGGAAAGACATATTGTCTCTTTTTTGTCCATCTGTCCTGTCGCCTTATTGTTACCTTCTACCTATTAATCTTGAAGGGTGACAGAAAAAGGCCAACTGCTTCAAAGATGAATGTGAATAGGTATATATGTATGTACGTATGGATTTCAACCTAAATTACACTGTATATAAAGTAAAATGAAAAGAAAAATGATATGCTGGTCTATATTTTTTATTTTAAAGTTAATTTGTAAAATTATAGCATTGAAAATCAAATACAAAACACATTATATGAAAACATATATAAATAGATCACAAAGTATTGAAGGTCTTCCTCAATAAAATTGATTATCTTCCTTGTTTTTTTCGTCATCTTGTATTACTAAGAACCATTCCGGAAAACACTGGATTTAGGTGAATTAATTTTCCCCGAAACCAACTGTAATCGGTTGATAAGTTCACAGTTCACACCATCTCTGCCTAAATACCTTGTACCAAAGTACCAAAGAGCATTTGAAATGAGATCATTATCATTCAATAACCTCAAAACTCTCGAAATATCTGATGTTTTCTAATTCAAACAGTTCTTGAGAAATTGTATAGCTTTACTATCAAACCAAGGCAAAAACCAACTCTATCCCGTGAAATCCACGAAACAGTTTGGCAATCATCCGCAGAAGCTCCATTGAAAAAAACAAGAGAGAAAAGTGAAGTGAGTGTAATGCGCAAATAATAATATCCAACTTGATCCTCCTCTGCCACCAAAGTACAAGTACAATTTGCTCTCTGTTGCTGAATGGCAAAATAAATGAGATAAAAAATACCGATCAAGTACCTTAAATCCTTCATACTTGAGTACCCAAGAAAGTAGAAAATGAAAGATGAAAAAAATTTTTAAAATTAAAATCTGTGAAAATGTCAGGTAATCAGGGGAGAATAAAAGAAAAAGATTTTTGAGTTGTTGAGAAAGTAAAAACAGAAAAAAATCAGCTTCTTTCACTTCAAATCTTTTTGATAAGAAAAATATAAGATTCTTCCTCTTTTCATCAAATGCCACACACAGGAATAAAAAAATTATATAAACAATGCATATCAGAAGCAATATATTTTTTTCGATTCAATTTAACTCGCTCATGTCTATGTCGATGTCGTGTGCTTTATATTTTTGCTGGCTCAAAAAGAAAAGAAAAAATGCTTTGATTTCTGGAAAAGCTTCTTGTACGCGACATGACTTGTATAAACTACCTTCCTGAATCCGAAAAGATTTTGCAAGAATTTAATTTCTTGATTTTTTTCTTTAAAAAAATCTGTGATAGACAGCAACTGATTCTTTTGTGTATGATGATTTGTCATGTTCCTGGTTCTATACATATTTATATTATCACGTCCAGGAGGAAGGAATGCATGTGCTCAATACGTGTATATACACACACATGACAGATATTGTCATTACTAGATCCACAAACAGAATAGACGAAAAAAGGAGGATGTACGAATGAGCAAATCAGAGTAGAAATGAAAAGAAGTCAAAGGAAATCATCGTGAAAGATCAAAAACGCGATCAAAAAGCCTTGAGGATGTACATACAACTTTGTACACACTTTTTTATCTGTGTATTTCCTAAGATTTCATTTTCTCCTTTATAAAAAATAGATCCTTACCATTCTCATCCTCATCATCACAATTCTCTTTGCTTTCCTTCATGTTTATGTCCTTGTTGTCGTCGTGTGTCTTCTTTCTTCAAACTCGTCATCTTCTTTCATTGTACATCTCTCTCTCTCTGTCGTTTTTTCTAAGAAGAGTTTTTTTTACTGTAGTACTGGCTTTGGTTTTGGATAGGAAAAGGTTGATTTTTATATTGAAAAAAATCAAGATGATGATTTTTCTTCTTATCGTTTCATCATCATCGTCGTCGTCGCCATCATCAAACCCTGTGGCAGCCTTGTTCTCTCTTGTTTGTATTTGACAGCTTCTTCCTATATTATCTCCTTGTCTTTTCAATTTTTTCTCTCTCGACGGATGCAATGTGTGGTATGGTATGACGTGATTCTGACTGTCTATTATTATTATCAAGACTGATTGTGAGATTGTACGACGATGAGTTCTCAGTTGGTTTGGAATGGATGGATGGTAGTTTGTAGTGAAATGAAGTAATAAGCCTTTTCATACTTTCAAGGAAACAAACATCATCATCATGAGCAAATCTGGTTGCTTTACTTGTACAGATTGAAAAAAATGGTGCTTTGTATTCGCAGAAAAGCTTTTGTTTGTGAACTATGTATTCATCAGTGAAAACGACATCCTTTTATCTTTCTTTTATTCACGTCACCCTCTCCTTTGTCCTAATTTTTTCTGACAATTTTTTAATATCACTTATTCTCTTCTTTTAAGTCAGTCAAGGAGAAAGTTAAGATGAAAGAGTATTTCAAAGAGAAAAAAATGTTCCATTGTTTCTGAATACATGTACTAAAGTATTGAATATTTAGTTAACTTAATACTTAACATTGCATTGTAGTGATTACCAATCTATCAGTGCAAAGATTTCCAAAAGTATTGTTTTTAATAAACGGCCAATTCAAAAGTGACCTTTAATGTTTGTTTTTGTATAGATGCTTGTTATAGTGGGCAAGTAATTTTTTGAATTTGAGGTGTACTTCACGGATGCTTTTATTTCTTTTTGAAACTAAAACTGTGTCGTAGTGGACAAATGACTAAAACTATCAAACACTTCCATTTTCTGTTCTGATAGAGTCAAATTCCATTGGGATTTCTACATTTCACACTCACACTGGTCATTTTCCAGAAAAAGACAAACATCCAATTTAACCCTTTTCCATTTTCTTACCAGCTTTAATGTCACCACAACTTGTATCCCTTTTCTTTCAAACCTTTCTGATCTCTGAGTCAATTTTGACAATTCACCACTTTCCATTCTATCATTGTGACTACCATTTTGTGATTACTTTTATTATTGACAACGGCTCGCCACCGTGGACCATCAGAATCGTCATCAAAATGTCAAGAAGGATCGAAAGTTGAGTCCCACGAGATTGATGACTAGCTGGTAGAATAACACAAAAAAACCAACACGGTATGGATTACATTACAATACAATATTTTTTTTACCCATTTCATACCACAGATCTTTGGAACAAAACATCAAACGAGAAATGCATCAACAAAACACTTAAAACGGTGACATATGATATGCTTTTTTCTGTTTTCTTTTACATTCTTTTATTTCCTTTAGCATCATTTTCGCACTTTCCTTTCTTTGGGAATTTGGGAGCATTGTAAAACTAAAAAACAAAAAAATTGAGAAAGAGTAGAAAAGAAAGCAGTTATTTTTATGGTGTGGTGCGATGATGTGGTAAGCCTTGTTGCGTTTTTTTGTTTACTTGTATGAGAGGTGATGTGATGTGATGACGATCACAGTGACCATAAAACGATTTTGTTTTAAGTGCCTTCTTGACACACAATCCACTCACTCGAGCCCATGATGTCCCCACCGAAAAAAACTATATCACTATATCATCCTGATCATCATCTCTCTTATCCTTTTTGGACAGTTGAGTGTCATGTGTCCACTCCGTCCACTCTGTCTTTTCTCTTAAATTCTCTACCCTTTTCACCCATTGCCACTGATGTGATCAAGTTGAAAGGGTTAGAAAAAAGAAAATATCTTTCTAAACCATCACATCACACCAACCATTCTTATGTGATCATGTCACTAACAATTTCGACATCCTCCGTATATTTTCATCTTCTAGTTTTACTTCTCATCTTCTCGCTCTCTTTCGACATTTTCTTGTACCACCACTTTTACCAGCTATCCAACAAAGGACATAAATCATTCTGCTCCCAATGCGACTGATGGTAGTGAGTCGTGAGTTCACTTTACTTAAGATCAAAATTATGCTTCCTTTCACATCTTCAACTATTGTTTCCACATTGCCTCTCATTTTAACACTGTAATCTTCCAGCCAGTCACCAAAAGCCAATTTGTAATAACTACCCTCAAAATTAATCTCTTTACTATGGTACACGTGTGTGCGAAACTTGACCAAGAAACATGTTACGAGCAGAGCATGTGCCTACATTTTTACCCTTCTCTCTTTTATTTGTTCATCCAACTATTATTCTATGCAGCTAGTGAAAGGATAAAGTGATCATTATACTACAAAAGAAAAAATACTTAGGTATACATGTTCCTTAGCTTAAGGGTGAACTACACGCTGTATGACATCATGAGAATTAGATTACATTTTTACAAAGAATTCTACCACTTTCTTGGAAAAATTGACTTTACTCGCTTCTTAACATGTTTTTTTTGCTACTGGACAAATAGGGTTTTGACACAAAAAGATGGGATGGAATAATGTGTCTTATATGTAAGAAGAAAGGCTTATATTATTACTCACAAGCGGGAATAGAAGCTATACTTATTCATCCCAACGGGTGCTGTATTTCCATTTTCATCACCGTCCACCACCACTGCCGCCACCACAACCCCAGTTTCTTCTCATGGATAGCCTGATTGCTTTTAAATCAGCGGAAGAACAAGATATATGTAATGCCATGCCATGTTATCACTACCACCACCACCATACCAGAAGCAATCGCCTTTAAAAAAAAGTCCACCAGATGCATTGTAAACTTTACACAACATCATGACACAAACATCTAGAAGAAGAATAAGAAAAAATAGCTTTTGTTCAGTTTTTTTACTCTTCTTCTCAAGATAATTTTTTTTCTCAAAAAAAGAAAATCTGGTTGGTTTTGTCGGTCGTTTAGTTGTGGAGTTTATATTAGCTTCTGGTGGTGTTGTTGCTGGTGATCTCTCAAGAGAGGAATCAATGGGGTTCACTTTACTGTACTCCAAAACTCCTTTTCACCACGCCACCACCTAACAACTTGTACCACAAAGCCAAAAAGGATGAAAACGCTCAGCTTAATCTCATTTTCTTTTTTCTTACTCTTTTGTGACATTCTAGTCCTTTGTTTGGTCAGCATCGTACATACTTCTAGTGAATTGCATTACGTATGTACCTCCATATATGCTTTTACTCAGCTCAGGCTTTATATAATGGTAAACTATGGCATATTCCACACAAATGGAGGCAACTCAAACAGATTGTTGCAATGGGCTTTCTTCCCCTTGTCGGTGGTGGTGGCTGGTGTAGAGAGAGCTTCAACTTTTTTTCAAAATCTTTGGAAATAAAGAAAACGAGCGAAACCCATGGCATAAGTATTCATTCAGCAGCTTTATTTTTAAAGATTGTATGTCGGAGTTCAAAGTATATGCTTCTAGTAATAAGCCATATATTATGGGGTGTTTATTAAGAAAAAAAGTGGGAGGGCGTGTGTTGTGAATGTGGAGCATGAAGTACGGTCATTGGCGTCCAGATTTTTTTTGGAATTGGGGAAAAGTTGGAATAGGCATTGGAACTCGAAGAAAGAAATGTTAAAGAAAATGTGTGAATTGTCTCACTCAACTCAATTGTGTTTTGTGGTTTAAAAATCCTTAAGGAGGCAATATAGAACGATAAATGTGGATCCATGCTAGTCATGCAATCATGCGGCTGTTGGATCTTTCCATTTTAACCAGAACAAAATGCGACAAATAATGAACACATTGCCTTCCTCCTTATACCACTTTTTTACATGAAAAGCAATTGGCAATAAAAACAAACGAGGCAAGACGGGACAATGGGATATAACATGAGGATGCGATGATGATGGTGTATGGAGGTGGCGATGGACAATCTGATGCATGGTAGTTTTCGGGAACGTCACCATGAAAGGGAGTTACAATTGTTTCAAACAACTTGAATAGCTGTGTAATGTTATTGAGATTGAACGAACGAGTGTGTAAAACCCAACCCACAAAGTCTTGAGATAAAATCAGAATAGATGAAAAAAAGTTACGGAAAAATGAAATATTGGTTATCATATTTGTTTTGGTGACCGCTGGTCAGTTGGAAACGAAGTTAGGAAATGGGATTGTTGATATTAAACCCTTTAACTTTTCGTATCCTTCCAAAAAGGATAAATATGGTGATGGTGAGATATGGCTTGACCAGTGACCAGTATTATTGTGTGTAACATACGGTGCAGTTTTGAAACATTTTTCAAGTAGTGTAACTTTTTGGTTAAAGCTTTGGTGGTTGGTTTCTTCATGAAACATGACAAATGTCTAAATCACTTGTTCTAAATGTTCATCAGTATGCTCTTTGTCAAAACGAGGAGAAAAAGAACGCAGTCTTTATTCTGGAATTTGAATGTCTGTGTGATAAAAAGGTTGGTCTACGATGGGATGAGGATGATGATAATGATAACTGAATTAGAAGTTGATAGATAGACAACTTTATGTTGATTATCCTTTAATTATGAAGAATGAACAGAGTGAGATATGATTTGATATAGTATCAGCTCGTGACGCAAGTTAAAAAAACCTCGTGACATGATGATTGTATGAATGTAAAGAATAGGAAATCAGACTTGGTCCATTCCATTTTCATTGATAAGATGTTGATGGTCTGGGTACTCATTTTATCATATCATTTTAGTGAAATATTTATTATAAAATCAATGGTTGAAAAAACACTTTTTCTTTTGAATTACTTTTTACTGGTATTGTTCATAAAATTTTATACAGAGTTTGTGCTGTAATCACATAACCCCAACCAGTGACGTTTTACCGTATTAACGTCATCTGGAGCTTCCCAAAATGTGTCAATGGCATCTTTTCAACGTACAACATCAAAAATATTAGGTACAAAAGACACAACGAGAGGAAAAGTATGAAAAAAGATTTCATTTATAAAAATATAAAAGTCAGTTTAATTCTTACTATGTGTAGTATTTAAGGTGACTAAAAATTTGGTCTGTGTCATTTAACTGTACAAATTAACTTTACACTTGATTCCAGAAGCTTGCAAGATGTGCTTATGTGTCGCGTTCTGGTGGTCCCAAGGAAAGTTAGCAGGTCGCAAGTTTCCCCATTTATTCCTTCAGAATCGGGTAGACAAAAGTAGTCGTACTGAAAATATGTCACAAAAATGTCAATTTTGTCGGTATTTATAATTTAAAACTAATTTTGGCACACCTTAAAAAATTCAGAAAATAACGTTAACTTACAGTTTTGGCATCGACAAAATTAATCCGACAAATACGACAAATCGGCGACAGTCCATCTTGCCCTTCTTTCTTTCTCAAAGCTAGAAGAAGTGAGTATGTATCCTTTCGTATTCCCCCGACAGCATTAAAATGTCGATGGTGGTGAAAGTGACGAAGCACGTTTCTGCCATCCTCTTTGCTTGTTTTATAATCAACAAGATGTGATGACGAATTCGGGGTAGTGGAAACTTGGAGTGAAACTGAGATGATAATGGTAACAGTGAGAAGAACAGACAAGAAGGTAGATTCCTGGATGTTGAATGTATTACGATACATGCTTACTTTTTATTTTCAAAAATGTATTATGTGAAAATATCTAAATCGAAAGGTTATTGAATTAGCAAACTAAAGGGATTTTTGTGATCTATTATTTACTTCGATCGAGTGAAGTGACAGGTAAGACACAGTAGAACTGTCTTACTTTACAGATCATTTATATAGGGTTTATTTTAAACTGAGGCCGACGAAAATGTTGATGACATCTCAAACCACTCATCATTCTAAAAGAAATGTCTGTGATTTGAGGAAAAAAAGTATGTATAATTATTTATGTACGTAGAAATTAAATCATTAACTAAGCATTGGATGGGAGTGTGTTATCATATCAGTTTCGGATGAATGCTCACGTAGCTATATAGCATAAGATAAGATATGTATATATTGAGATCATTTTAAAACCATATATTACTGTTACGCATTTGCACTAGATCAAGTCAAACAGGATGACCATGTTTAGATTACGAAGCTTACTAAATATACATATAAATTCTTGAATTACTTCTCTTGAAGTCACCATTCGACCGGCACACGCATCGTAGTCACAGAGCTATAAGATAAGCTATCTTGCCATAAGAATGATTACTGGTTGTCACGTTGCTGTGAAGTGTGACGGATGCGTTTCTTTTGAGAACGGACAGTCAACGAATTTTATCCAAATTAAATGAAAATGATTGAGTAATAGCGAAAATACTTTCCTTTTATTTTAATTCCGATAAAGTCATTTATTCGTTTTGTCGTTTTTACTGACCACCTATATGAACGTTAGGTTAAAAGAATTCTATCAGGCACTATCAATTTTGCATGAAACTTTTCCCCAAAAACGACATACTTGGTATGAACAACTCTATTCACAATTTTTTAAAAATAAGCTGATATACTATACTGTCAACAGTATTCCACAATCTTGCTTTACAAATTTCTAGTTGAGAAATCATTTATCTTTTGAAACTTTAGAGAGCATTGATTAAGTATTTCACAATCGACAACAGTGCCGACAGTTCAGTCGATGGGAATCGAATGGTGCCATTTTTAGTTGGCATTATCATCTTCATGAATTCTATGTAGTGAAACCTCACTTCTTACTAATAACACTTTAATCTGCCAATTTATCTTTATCTATGAAACCACCTATAATGTATAACCACCAGAACCAAGTAATCCCGTTACCGTTAAATCTCTGTCGGTAAAATATTCCCATATATACTTGGACCCAACTTAGGTGTATTTCATTGATATTTTAAGAGCCTTAATTGCTTACGCCATTAATTTTTTTGTTCTTAATTGAAAAAATCCGGGAAAAATCCCCACGAAAATAAACACAGATCAAGTAAACGCAGTGTTTTCCACGAAACAGTTTTCGATATCATTCGACAGTTAGAATTCGAACTGTATTTCACAAACTTCTCCACGAAATAGAAAAAATCATTATATTATAAGTCTCTGATGGTGCTTTTTATGATTCCTTCTAAATGCCAACTGAAATATCATGAGATACGTCACGTGTCGAATAAAGTTAATGATCACCGATACTCCAAAGTCCAAACCACGTTTTCCACCTCATGGGTAATAATGATTGCATAATTGTGGTCAGTAGGCTTAATTCGCTTCACTATCCGTTTGTACCCGTTTTCACCAGTTACCCTTGCATTTCCATGATATGCTTATCTAAAATAAATATGCTTCACGAAATGTGACGTGATACATAATACATGCTAACAAAGTGTAGTCCAGAAATCATTTAAGGTATTGATTACAAAAACTACATATAGAACAACACCAACGTACTAGGCAGTCAATGCAATGCAATGAAAGATCCAAAGTTATTGATTTCGGTTCGAAAACGTAACAAAATGAGTTACACAGAACGAACGAGAAGGAAATAGAACAATCGAGAAACAATTTTAATCTATTTTATATTTACGTGAGAACAACATGAGATTTTTTATTTCAGTATTTTAATTACGATAACGTACATACATACACATTTTAGATTTCTCAAAAAAAGATTTCACAAATGTATTTTAATAAGAAGAGTCTCTCTTGACTTCATGAGTCATTCAATGATCATGCTATTTATAATGGGACAGAAGTACTTTTCTCATAAATAAATGTTGCGCGCTGACAGATTTAACTTACATAACATGTTATAATTCGGAACCAAAAGGATACTTACATAGTAAGTTCGAGAGTTGAGATAATAGTACAATAACAACATCAAAACATTGTACAATTATATTACTATACATACATGTATCAACATATGTAGAGTAGTTAGTAATATAGATTCATTAGCACATAAATAGTCACCAACAAATATAAATTCCAGACACCTCCATTATATCAACCCATCCAAGATAACAGCCTGAAGTGTCTCATACGCATTTCCATCACAAATTTCAAGCCACGTTTCAGATCCCTCAAATGGTCTTCCGATTTGTTGGAAAACAATCTCCAGCATTGCCTTTTTTTCTTCGTTGACATCATTAAATCCCACAATCTCCAAAAACTTAAGTTGTCTCAGCTTAGCAATATGTCGAATGATATCAGCACCAACTCCAAAGCCATTTGTTTTGCCACATTCATGGAAAAATAGCTTCCGCAGATTAACCAGCTTTTTAACACATGTCTCAATGTCGGACGTGAGCATTGGAAATCGAAAGATTTCTAGCTGTTCAATTGACTCCGGAAGATCCATTGCGTTAACCATTAAAAGAATTTCGCCAACGGTAGCGACGACTCCACGATGTTCTGGACCACCTCCTGCAGCACCACCAGCTTGACCATTTCCATTTGCAGCATCAGCATCTTCAGCATAAACCAGACCAGCACCATTCCCCCCACCAGCTACTCTTTGAGGTCCAAAATGTCCCAAGTCGACAGGATGAATTCTTGCATGATTCTCACGGCACCTCAAAATGAGGCTCTTCAAACGTGTGCAATGTCTAAATATGCTCAAATCAAAGGGTACCACCTTGTGCATCGCAGCTCCCGGAAGTCTATTTAAAATTCCTCCACTGTTTGTACCGCTAACGACAGGAGAACTGGGGAATGCTTTCATAACCATTGATAAATTTGCTAGTTCCACATGAACAAGAGTGGTGGCACATGCTTCAATTGGAGCTTGGAAATGGATCCAAGGGAAACCAGAAACCCTGGCTCTTGTCTCTGTCATTGGATCTCGACACAACCAATCAAAACGCAACTCTCTAAGACCCGGACTAAGATTGCGAGTTTGACAGCGTTCTTCCTCCTCCTGGTTTTGCAGAGGGAGAGACTGGCTTTCCAAAAGAGATTTCCAAATGTGAATGTCCTTAGAATATCCCATTGTTGTGATGCACATTTTCTGGAGCCGGATTTTGCAAAGCTGATTTAGATTTATTTCTTGAGGAGACACACATTTGTCATTTTTATTTCTTCTTCGGTGATGACCCACTATTCCATTTTCTAAACGAAATTCTTCCTCTTCTGAAGAACTAACTTCATCGCCCAGCATATCATGATCTCCCAACCAAGCAATGCATGATAATGGGATAAAATCTAATTCGATCTGGTTGAGAGTTAGCGCATGTCGAGAGACGAATTTGAGTACAGACGTTACATAATGAGAGTAGTGCCATACAGGAAAACGTTTTAGAATTTCGAATATTTTCAGCTTTGGAAAGTAGCAATCCATCATTGGAGGAATTTTCAATATTGATCTTTGGTCTGACGATGGACGCAAAATTTGTAGATGTTCCTCAGAGTTGAGTCGTAGAAACCTTAGCTCTGTAAGATTACTTAAAGCTGGAGTATCTTGTAGGTTGAGAATCCACGGATAATTTGCACGTCTAGTCATTGTAAGATGTTCCAAACTGGTACAAGATGAAATGAGGTTTTTCAAGTTCTCCGCTGATGTGGGCCCGAATACCTTTATGATCTTTATGTACGATGGATGAAGAAACAGTTCTTCAGACTTGAGATCACGGGTCAGCTTCCAAATTATACATTCTCTACAGCGCAAGGTTTTTATGAGGGAAAGATTACTTGTAGTGTCGTAAATGCTAAATGCAAATTCGTAAAACTGGTCAACTTCTTCAAGCCACTGTCGACATACGAGGCGTAGGCTCTGAACCTGCCGTTGATTTATCATGTTCAGTATTTTGGCTCTTATCTAGACAAAAAAAGATAATATGCATAAAAATTCTGGCACTTGAGTGTAAGTATATTTTTAAAATTCCAACTGCTTTACTACTTACCTCAACCGGTAACTGCATAATTGGAAATGCATCTTCCTGGGCTTCACTACTAGCACCTTGGGTTGAATCACTGTCATGGTCCTGATCAGTACTTGATGAGTAGTCACTACTACCATTTTCTGAAGTTGGAGTAAGTTCATCAGGAAACTCAGAACCCGATTTAGCCATCCCAACTCCCGGCTCAATAGCCTCCTTGACCAAGTCCTTGAAATGAAGGGCTTGGTCTGCCAACTTTTGACACAGCAAATCCAAAACGCGTACTTCCGTACCCTCAGCCAGTTTTAAATTAGCAAGGAACTACCTACTACAAATTTAAATACAAGAAACTGTATTAACCATATAAGCTTTAATTTGATTATTAGTTGTAATGTAACATAAAGTATCCCATCAAACTCATTGAAAGTAACTTACTTTCAACTACTAATGAAACACCAGTTTTAAACACTGGTTCCACCCATTATTGTCATTATGGACTTCTTTGTAAAGGTGTCTTCTCCATTTGTTTCTCTCACGATGCGATCAGTCTTTAAAAGTTACATCCTCTCAATCCTCTGCACCAACACCAACTGAAATAATGGAAACCATTATTGTTTTAGTCAACAGAGTTCATGAAAGTTTTTAATTCAGTTATGCTTATATCAGCCTATATTATAATTATAAGTAGACTACTGTACCATTTTTTCAGTAATTGCAATCTTTTAATTTACAAATTAGTACAGCATACCTCTCTTCTTCGTTGCTTATTGGAGAAAAGTAACATCCATTTTATTTTCTGTACATCCAAATTATCATTTAATCATTGGACCATTGGACCAATTAAATGTTATAGTAAGACTGTTAAGTTTAAACTAAAAACAGCTTTCAAATTTGAATTTTCAGCTTGTGTTACTAAAAATCTATCGCACACAGGCACACCACTAAACTAAAATATGTTTCACTGAGCTGTCTGTCAACCAACATGGATCTTGTTTAGTAAATTCGGTTTGAAACAATGACAATCACACATTTACTCTATTCTTATCCCACAGATGTACGAAACATCAGTAGTTAACTAATTTCACATAATTTTAATGCACCTATTTAAGTGATTTAACAAACAGCCTAAGAGAAAGTTACACCAATACAGCTGATCCCCTTCAGAATACACTATCGTTTGTCGTTTATGCGTAGGTGGACGTAGCTCTATACAAAAAGTATGAACTCTTTGTTGCCACAATGCAATGCGAAGAGCAGTCTTAGGAGTAGCGCATGAATGAAGTAATGAAAACAAATAGATGGCATATTATAGCATGGCATCATATGAAATGAAATTACGTAGTTGTTGAAGTGCCCATGTCATTTTATGTCCTTCAAGTCTTTTTCTTTTTCCAAATCTGGTTTCCGGTTGGCTTTGTTTTTTATGTGGAGAAAAATTAATTGCAACTAGCACGATATTATGCGATGCATGCACACTTCATCTATGGATTTTTTCTGGTTGTGAAAAAAAGAAGTCAAATTTATTTGAGTTACACGTTTAATTACTGTACCATTTAAGATGTACAGATTACTCTGTGGCGTCAGTCTGCAATTTAGTCATATACGACTTGGGTGTTTTTATACTTATACATACATATTAATACAGGGAACAAATATAGGTAGTACATCATGTACATTTGAAATATCCTAATAAAAAATTCAATTTTTTAAGAAATATATTCAAGGCTGATTGAAGACAAAAATTCGGCTAAAAGGATGATTTTACAAACATGAAAAAATATTCATAATCGATACAAACTATGATTCATAAAAACACTAAATATTTTCAAGTACAAGAAATCTTTATGTCCAATTCTTGGAAACTAACACTGCATTAACTTTCGCATCCCGAAGTGCTTTCTTCCATAAACATTCAACTTCCATCTCAAAATCCCCACTACTTCGCACAAGAAAAACAAACAAACCAAAGTCAACTTCGTCCTTATTGCAATTATCTTTCACGTAGGGTGACCACCTTTTATCAGTAACCTTACTCAAAATATTAAGTTTATTTGTAGTGTCATTATAAGTATTTTCAGCAATTTCTCTTAGCTTTCCCATTATAAAAACATCATCCACCCAAAAGAAACCTCCAAGTCCTCTCACAGAGTAAATTCTTTTGAGCCAATTCATAGAAATTCCGTAGTCATTTCCCAAACAGTACAGCGGATATGTATCCTCGGGCCATTCTTCTCTTGTGCTAAACCATTTGCCATTTCCACAGTCTGTACACCTTGTAGGATTGTCGTGGTAAAAGTGACAGTAAATATCAAATGGTTTTTCATCGGAGGGCTGAGAACTATTTTTTGTCAATTCCTCAGTTCTCATGTCAAGAATTGCTGGCAAGTTTGCAATCATGT
>JAQFXM010005040.1:0-15788 GCA_034693345.1 Entomobrya multifasciata
CGAGTCGAAATTAGTATAGGAAGTTGAATTTCATGGAGATTGGCTTTGTATGAGTCTTGCAGGTCCCTTGTAAGTTAAATAAATAAAGTATAAAAATACATGCGATATGATGACAAGGTTTTCCAGCTAATTATATCAGATAAAATGAGTATACAGACAGAACACGTGCTTTAAATAAGACCACACTTTAAATTATAATTTTTATATCAAAATTGTTATATTTCTTGGGGGGACTGACTAGACTACCAACCCAGTGTGCAAGTCCAAGTTAGTCCAACCAGAAGAACAGCTTGTTATGTTGGAAGTTGGAATGTGTAGATAGACCTTGTATACATTTTTTTTTAGATGGAAATTGATTTCCAAGAAATTTGTACTAAAAATACCAATAGGTGTAGGTGGTGGATATGGAAAAGGTGGTGATGATGTAAGTAAAGTGGTGTGTCTACTGTTTTAGAAAATAAAAAAGGAAGTTGGAAAACTTGGAAGTAATTTTTTTGGAACAGGCTTTAGAAGTAAAAAAGGTAACGGTAAAAGAAAAAAATAAGTACAGTTGTTCCATGTATGTATACTTATTATGAAAGAATAGAAAAAAACGGTTGGCTACTCTTGGAATAGGGGATCGATTTAATCGATCCATTTTTCTTTGGTTATTTGTATGAAGATAAAAAAAGTAAATATTATAATAAATACATATGTATAAACAGTAACCGCCTTTTTTGCAATGTCAGTAAACCCTGTTCAACTTGTAGACACTTTTGGGCTGTCACTGACTAAAAATATAATTAAGAAGGATGGGGAAATAGACTTTTTAATTTGGAAATAGTTTTGAGAAAATTTAGTTGGTTTGTTGTGTAATTTTTGGGGTATCAATTTTGTAAAATTGAAAAAAACATGGTTTTGTAAAGAGTGTCTACTAAATAAAGTGACGTTTTTTTGGAATCGACTGGAAGGAATCACCATCATCGCCAATCGCCACGCCATTACCAAACTGACCAAAAAAACTGGTTTTGTATTTTTACCAACTTAAAAGTATTACGAAAAAAAAGAAGCCAAAGAGTTAATTATGAAATAATTATTAAGTTTGTTTTTGTCACTTGTGAAACGTTTAAAACATGTGCAATTATAAAGTAAAATCATAAAAAGTAATAAATTAGTGTATAGATTGTATTTAAAAACTAGTCTTTTGTTTTTTGGGGTGATTTCAAACAGTTAAGAATTATTTTTTCGGTGTTTTGAAATTTTTAAAAGTCCGCATCCTAAAATTGATTGAGCTTAGGACTATATACCAAACAAGGCTGTCACGCTAGTTTAAAATAAAAAAACGATTTGTAACTTTAAATATCGATTATTATAAACATACAGTGGCTTATCTTCAAAAAACAATCAATGGCACTACTATAATTAATTGGAAAATTAATTAATTGATCTCTTTAAATCACACTGCTATCTTTACACAAAAGTCTTCTCTCTAATTTTTTTTTGTAGAGATTTACAAAAAAAAAGATTGTTGTGTTTTTTTGTTGTTCTCTTTTTTCGGCTCTCTATGCAAATGTACAATTTATAACTTTAATTGTTCAATCATTTAAGTTAGTGAAGTATTTTTTTTTAAATCAGCACTTTCAAATAATTCATCTAGTCTTCCTACAAAAAATATATAGAATAATAGGTATATTCCTTAAAAAATTTACACTGCTCTAAATATAAATTAGAAACATATTCATGTTGACAAAAAAGTATTGATATCCGTGGCAAAATAACACAAAAAAATTAAATTCTAATACAAACAAGTATTTAATGTCTTTTTTATATGCAAATGCTAAAAAAACATAAGTGATAAGTAAAGTAGTATTAATTAAAATTAGGAACTTTGTAAAAAAAGACCAATTTAAAAAAAGTCTTTTTAAAACGACAAAAAAGGCCTTTAAAAAAATCTCTCTACCAACTAAGGTCACCACTACTACACCAAAAAAAACACAAGAACTAATAAAATATTTAAAGGTAAGCTTATTAAATTCATAAAATTGGTTAATTCATGACACCTTTAAAAAAATTGTTAATTAACTGAATAACTTTACTTTTATAGACTGTTCAAGAAACCGAACCACCTAAAAATCATCTGCATTTCTACATCATCCCTACACACTAAAAAAAAGCTTATCATCAATTAAGTCAATTTCAAGTGCATTTAAAATTATCCACTAATTGACAAATGTCAAGGACAAATTTTTTTCAAGTAGAGGTCACAAACTTCAGCTTTAATTAACTTACCTCTTGCCAATTCGAGGTCATCGCATACACAGTCCGCTCCACACACAACCAGTTTACATCAGATTTTTTTTCGAACACTCGAAAAGCTCGAAAGACACTCGGTAAATTACGGAAAGAAAAATTGTCGTTTTTTTTGAAACTTCACTGCTAAATGTTCCATCAGCTGTGTTCAGCTTATTCTGTTATTTTTTCGTAAAATAAAATAGCAATTCAATTTCAACCGTTTCAAAAGACTTTTTCAATATGGTATAAATGATAAGGTCAAATTAGAGATAGATTTTTTTTAAAGCTGCTAAGTATATAGTTTCGTGTTAAGTTTTGTAAAATTGGTTTGTGCGTGTGATACAAGAAAGAAAAGTTATTATCATCAGGATAAACATGTCGTCATCAGCGAGATACTGTGAAATACCACGGGAGTCAACTCATCACTACGTAAGTCCATTACATAATAATTATGACGGTGGTGGTGGTCGTCGTCGTCGTGATGTGATGACGATTTTAGTGGTTTGATTTCTAAGTTTAGAATGAGTTTTTTGTTTTAATGGGGAAAAAATATATAGAGGCTGCAAAATACAAGTACATATATGTGTTTTAGGCAATCTATATATATGTACCAATTTAATATGCAAGGTTGCCAAAATAATAACAACTTGTTTTTTTTTTGGAAAGAGCTGCCAATAGATTTTTATTTTGTGAAGTACGATGTAGTGAAGTTCAAAAGATTTGAAATACAAGTTTTTTTTCTTTATTTTCGGGTTGATCTGTTCAGCTTGTAAAAAGAATTGTAATATTTTGTTAATTTAATTTAATTGTTTTTAAGAGAAAAAAATAAAGGGTTGTAAGGGTGCAAGTAAGAGTGCATTTTTTTATTCTTTGTTCAAGTTTGTTTTCATTTTTTACAAGAAAAATTGATAAATAAACTGCCTTTAATCTTAATTACTTGTGATAGCAATTAAATAAGTTAATTTCTTACAATGCCCCATGATTTTTTGTGATAAAATTTACCATTTTGGATAGAAATGGACAATCATCTAATTTTAAACTTGGATTGTGACTAATTAGCTTGTGTATTTTCTTTGTTTGTTTAATAGAGCAAAACATTGCGGAAAATGTCTTGTTTTGACACCCGTCACTCAAATCGTGAACGTCCAAGAATGTCAAAAAGTATTTTCAGTACCAAGTAAGTAATTTCCTTATTAGTTTTTAAATTGTCATTATGAATTAATCATCGTTTCATTTTTTTAAACTTTGGATATGCAATATTTTTAATTGTGAATTTTTTTTGTTCAGTTCTCTACCCCGTTCTGGAAGACACGCACTGTCACATGTGTTTGAAGTGATGCGTGTCCCAGCAGAAGAAGTAGCTGCACAGTTTACCCTCATTGATCACGACCTCTTTGTCAAAATCGACTTGGAGGAGTTGATAAGTTGTGGGTGGATTAAGAAAGAGAAGAACCAAGTTGCTCCAAATGTGGTGGCTTATACTCGACGCTTTAATCACGTAAGTTAATCCATCATATACAAACCATATATACCATCTGTAATATCAAATATTGAACTGGTTTCATTATCCTAAATATTTTTTAAACATGATTTGTTAATTACTATTACAGGTTAGTTATTGGATAATCGAAGAAATTCTAAATCATGAAAGTACCAAAGCCAGAGCCGAAGTAATTTCCTATTTTGTCAGAGTTTGCAAACGCCTTTACGATTTGAACAATCTTCACTCTCTTTTCGCTGTCATTTCTGCCTTAAGAAGCGCCTCGATATACAGGTACGCACACTCTAGATTAACTAACTATTAATAAAAACAAACTTAACTAATCCCCACTAATTATATTAAATTTTAACTAGACTGGAAAATACATGGTCTTACGTGCCAAAAAAGGATAGACAAGCAATTGATCGATTTGCAGACATATTCTCAGATAAAGACAATTGGTCACAACTTCGAGAGATATTGGACTCGTTAAAACTTCCCTGTGTCCCTTATATTGGTAAGTTACCCGAAATTATTTTAACAAATTCAAATTATTGGGCATCGTATATATATTTTTGATTTATTTTTTTGGTTTTATTTTAGGTGTCTACTTGACAGACTTGGTATACCTCAGCATGGCAAATCCATCTTGTGGCTTACGAGAAAACGCAGCAGCTAACAACATATTCCGAATTTTAACCATGTACCAGTCCGAGTCCAACTACACCCATCTCCCAAAAGACTACCCTTTAAAATCCCAACTTCTCTCTGTACGCTACATTGACGAGCTTCTCAAATTCGTGGAGGATGATAACTTTAAGAAATCCCTTCAGTTAGAACCCCCACCAGCTCCAAATAACCAGCAGCACTCTCCCCAAAAATTTATTCCTGGTCACAAGAAAAATAGTAGTTGGGGCAACGGCTCAAAACTAGCCAATTTAAATATTAACCAAAATCATCATCAAAACGGTCAAAACCACAAGAGCAGCTTGGTAGGTGGAGGACCTCCAGAGAGCTCCAGTTCGGAAAGTATTCGTAATCTCATTGATGACTCACTTCAAGAGAAAATTGATCAAGTGACTCTAAACATTGCACAACTTCCGTCCACAATTGACGATAATAGTGGGGCTGAAATTACGCTGGAGGGATGTCTCCGGAGAAAAACGCTGCTAAAAAATGGCAAGAAACCACCAATGGCAGCTTGGCAACGGTATTGGGTTCAGTTGTGGGGACCAGTTCTTTTGTATTACTCGTCCAAGTCGTTGACTGGGTAAAAAAAATCAAATGAGAATTATCCAAATTTCACCAATATTTTTATTATATAATATTTTATAATTGTAATTTTCTTTAACTATTTATAGAACTGATCGAGCAGATTTTAAAATGGAACCCTGCAAAATGAAATCAATTCTCGGATGGCTTGTTCAAATGGGAGATGACCCATTGCACCCCGACTCTTTTCATTTGGCTGATCCAAATACCGGTAAGCCCAAATTGCAAATATATTTATTAGATATTCTTAAATATATATGCTTCCATGAAAAAATAATAATTTATACTCTGCATATTTATTATTAGGTACAATGTACAAGTTTCGCAGTGGCAGCAGTTCCCGTTCTTTAATCTGGTGTCGGAAATTGCAAGAATGTCAAAAGAAGCGGAATAGACAAGGAAATTTAATCCGATTTGAGTAGTTAATATTTATTTTTTTCTGCTAAATAAATTGAATCAAGTTTAAAAGTATAGCTATTTATTTTGCTGTACTCTATGCAATTTACTTTAAAAAACGCTCGAAAATATTTATGTGTATGTATGATCATCATCAGAAAAAAAAACATCGCAACTTGCAATTTTTTTTCAATCAACCAAAAACATAAATCTCTCTTAGAAACATATTTGTTCAAAAAAATATCGTATATCTAAATATATATATATTATACATTTGTAAATTATTGTGAAAAAAATATAAAAAAATCAAATCAAAATCGTTTTGTGTTCACTTGTAACAACGCTTGTTGCACATACTCATTTTTTCTTCCTATGTATAACTTTGTACCTTTAGTTTACTTTGAATGTTGATGAAAAAAAAAATATTAATAAAAAAATGTAGATTCCGTTCACCAGCAAAAAAAAACACTTCAAAAACAATTCTTTTTTTTATGGATGCATAAATAAAATCACTGACAAATTTTTTCATTCATTTTTTTCCATGAACTAACTTTTATTTATTGCAGTTAATTCTTCAGCATAAACGATTCATCATTGAACTACATTTTGGAAACCCGGTTATTTAAAAAGCAGACCTATTCACAATTTATCATTATAAATACAACAACTTGTTGCTAAACACAGATAAATTGAGTTTTATGTAAGAAAAAACACGTAAACGTAAAATAACGTTTAAACAAATTATTGTTCGAAAATACAAACAAAATATTTTAAATAATTGCGAGTTAAATATTATAATATACCTAAATATTGCATTGTTCGTGTGTGTATTTTTTTGCACAATAATTATAATATATGCTATAATTTCGGTGCACTACATAATATATATAGTAGTTTTCATCAATAATATCATCACCATATTTTTTTAAACATTTTTGGTTTTTTTTAAATGTAAAGCCTTTTTAAAGTGTGCTGAATAATAGATATTTTTTTCTTGCGTTAAAATATTTTTTTTACAATAAATTATATCACTAGATGTACATACTTATCGTGTAGGCGAAAAACGAAAAAAAAATTTCTTCAACGACGCGTCTATAAATTATTTACAGTTAAATATGTTACGTTAAACGCTGAACGCATAGTCACTAGCAAAAACTATGTGTGTATAATTATTAACAAGATACGTATTATAAATGACTGACTAAATTGTTTTTTTTAAATGTATATTTGTAATGTCGTTAAATATTTTAATAATTAACTGGAAAACACAATGTTATTGCAAATACTTGTTCTTTTTTTTAAACGTACATTTTAAAAACAGCATAAAATTTATTTTTTGATGAAATATGAAATGCTGAATATATATATATATATATTAAAGATCTGACTGGTATTTTTTTTAACGTTGCCAAGTATATTTTTAATGTTTTTTTTTACGTATATTTTTTTCCAAGTTTCCAACAACTTAATTTGAAAATTATGGTATGGTATATATTATGCACAGATAAAGTGTGTGTTTAAATCTATTTCCTATCGACAAGATAATCGAATACTGTGTGTAGGTGTGTGTGTGTCTCTGTGTATTTTTTTTTGTGTTGCGAGGTAAATGGTTATTTTTTTCTACTGATCAGTGTATATTTTTTTACAATTGAGAATTCTTTTTCTTTCAGAGTTTTGCTTGTTTTCTTTTCTGTTAGAACTACAATCTAAAAAAAAATAATAGTTTAACAATTAATTTTTTTATATAGTGTAATTACCATATATATTAACTAGCGTGAAATTGAACAACTTTTTATTTTTTTTCAAATTGCAATACTACTCATTGTGAAGATTGACTTTGACTACAAGCTTTGGAATTTATTACAAGTTACCTTTGAATTATCGAAGCGACTAAATTTTTTTTTTTAAGGTGATGAGAGTGAAGTGGTATCGAAAACTTGGTGATATCACAAAAAGGTACGTACATACGTTTTGATTCTAACATCATTTCTTTGTTGGCTGACCACATATATTATACTCTTGAAAATGATGAAGAAGGAGAGAGGGAGGAGGACTAATATGTATAAACGTCTTCTATTTTATTGTTATATCTTCGTTTCTGGCACGAGTGATTCGGTAGTTCGGGAGATGATTTTTACGGAGGAGACTTTGGCTTGTTGATATGCAGAAAACGTGTTCTGACCAAGGAATCTGAAGAAAGGTAAAAAAAAAAAGTAGAACGTAGACATATTTAGACAAGTAAAAAAAGATAAAATATGGTAAATATTTTTTGTTAGCTTACTTGAGTATGACATAAGTGCCAATAATACCAAAGACAACAACGAGTATTCGATAAGGTGGATCTGGTATAATATGACATAGTGCCCAAGTAGACATGAATATTCCAGAGATAGCAGCAATCATTAGAGAAAACCGTAACCAATGTCCAGCGGAAACTTCAGTGCATGCCGACCAAGATAAAGGTTTCTCTCGTTCTAGTTTGTAGGGAGTTTTGCAAATGGAACAACAAGCGGCCCCGTTCTCTGCAGCACGCTGAAAAAAACCCAAATATTCATTACAAGATTATTACATTGAAAGAGTAAATAGAAAGTTAGGGAAATAAATAAATAAAACGTTTAAAAAATAATACAAAAAAATAAACTAAGAAGCTTTACCGAAGAAAAGAAACGGGATAAAGTAAATTTAGGAGACAATTTCACTTGCTGTTAATAAAAAAAAATAAGCCAAAACACAAGCAAACTATATACATGTGTGAGTGAGCAAGGACTAATAAATCTGTGATAAAAAGATATTACTTTGCTTTTAGCTACATTAATTGATAATAATTAATAGTTATTAGCTTAGTTTCAAAGGTGTTCTGTATATAATTTAGTTTAGATATTATTTTACTTGTAGCAGCCATCTTCTTAAACATTCATGATGAACTGTGGCCACATCCCCTCGGCACTCACAAGGTTGAATCAGTGGACCGGCGTCTTTTCGTTCAGGGTCATAGCAAAAATAACAACCAACGTTATCAGACAGACTATACTTCTCTTCTTGAGTATCAGGAGTAACTTTTGTGGGTGTTTTCAGGATTTTCTTGGGGTTCAAAATCCACAGTTGATCAGGTCTGTTCACGTTCCACAAGCAACAAGGAAACCAAAGTGCAGTCCCTACTTCCACTGCACGGAACATGATTTCATGGTATTTCCTTCCCTCCACCGGAACCCTAAAAACAGAAATACATTAGCAGTGTTGTCAAATACAGGAAACAACTTTGGAAAAAATGCAAAAAAAAAATTATAAATGATAAGTATGACATGACACTCACTTTGACTTCCAAAACTCGCCCAAAATGTCGGATAAAATAAATAGAACAGTGATGAGGAGCATGGATGCTTGGGAAATGAGTCCAAGTCTTGACTGATTCAGTTGGGAAACGTCCACAGGTTGCTCTTTCTTGTTGATCTGAAATTGCACAGATATAATCAACAAAATATTAGTTTCTTTTTATGCATAATTTTGATTTGAAAAGCATTTTTAAAGGTAAATTAGCACACTAAAAAAGCATTAAAAATATTTGGACATTAAGAGCTTGATTAGCTTAAGCCTAGAAAATAAGCAGTGATTTTTTGTTTTTGTTCTCATGCCTGATCCCCGCCAACTAGTGCCGTTGTGTCGGCTTTACTAGCTGCAGTTCCAAGCGTTCTGCTTGGACTAAGGAGCAAAAATCCACCCCGAATCTGAAGGGTTCACCAGACCACACAATAAAGAAAATCAAAAAAAAAATTAGTTCCGCATTTCGCAACTCACGTTTCAAAATGTTATAAAAAATGCACGGGAAATTTCAGTAGAAAAAAATATAGCAAATTTTAGTCATAATTGCATGATAACGTATTTGTCGTGTAATGTAGAGCAATTGGGGAAATATGCTGTTATTTTTAACACACTTAAATTTAAGCATTTGATTATTAGGAAGTATCATTAACTCTCTGTACTCTGTACACACTTAAATTATTATAAAAAATATATATTTATCCGTGCTATTAACTATATATATTTTTTGTATAGGTTAAAAAAACTGTTTGTTTACCTTGAAGTAAACTTCCACCCCATAAATAAGAAAGAATACCACTACAATAAATAGTAGAACTGCATAGCAACCGTTGAAAACATTTAGATAATAGCCCTGAAAGAAAAAGAATAACATTTAAAAATAAGCTTATCCATTTTATAATTTTTTAAGTTAATTGCTCTATTAATAATTATTTTTACTTACTTTTTCCATCTCATTTGTATTTGCTAAGACGAGTAACAGTTGTGCCACTAAAATTGAGTAGGTTATGACATTAAAAGCGAGAAATCCCAGAAATGACTTTGAGAGAAACCGATGAGATTCAAAGCAAACGTTGCGAAGATGAAAAACCTGTGAAAAAAAACATAATTGAAATGAAATTAATATTTTTAGTTAAATAATCCATCTTGCATTTTAAAAAAACTATCAATTATTTAATATCAAGTTACCTCTGCCCAGAAGCAAACTATTAAAGAGGATCCCGTTAAAAGCAGAGGATAATACGCGCTGAGTAGACTGAGAAGCCAGTCGGATGCCACAGTGGTCTTAAAAAAATAACGAAGAATGACCTTTGAAAAAGATTTTCTGTAACATTTAGTTTTGTTCATTTGTATAACTACTGTATATACTAAAAAATTAGCAAAAAAAAGATTGACTAACGGAAGCAGCGAAATATGCGGCTCGAAGTGACGCTGCCAGGAAAATTATTGCATATATCATTTTTGGCGTTGTTGGGCTGAAGGCCTCTCGTATTCGATTTCCTTTGCTGACTTGTCGACAAGACATGGTTATCGCAAAGGTCAGTTGACACAGGGATACCATGGCCACCACAAGGTATACTGATGCTAAGCCTATATGATACTGTAAATTGACTCCTCCACATTCATCCCCAGAAAACTGAATCTGTTATAATAAAATATTAAAAAAGTAAATATCATTTAGAATTAGAAAATTATTAGTTGATTTGTTGAAAATAACAGCTGATTAATTATGGTTATGATTACCTCACAGAAGCAAGTGCCATTAAGGCAGTCGCCATGTCCAGAGCAATTAGAGGAACACATGCCCCAAATTATGTCTGCGTAAAGGTCATGAAGAAAACTCGCCATTGAAAATTATGTACAAACTTCCGAAGAAGACGAAGATGATTATTCCGAAGAAAAATTAAAAACTAAAAATTAAATGACACTTTACGCGAAGTCATGAGGACTGCTGCATACGCACTTGACACTGGGACTACCTATCTAACACATGACTTGATAATTTTTTATCTTGAATAATATGGAATCTGTAAATGAATAAAAAAGCAACAAAACGTTATCCTAATTAATTATGGTCCAAACTTTAAATGGCTGACGGTATGAATAGTTAGTTAAATGGCTTTACCTTCAGTTTTTACAGCACAGGACCCTTTTGTTATGGAAAAATATTTAAGCTGTAAAGATAATTTAGCCAACACCACGTTCTACTATCATTATTCTGACTTGAACAGCAAAAATATTTAAAAAATAGTTAAAGTGTAATCTTCCTACTTGTCAATTAATAGTTAAATGATCACCACGTTTTTGTTTGTACGATTATCCACATCAGTAGTTAATTTTGAATTGGAATGCAAGTTTTGACACTGGTTGTCTTTACAAATAATTTGGAGAAAAATTCAAATCACACTTCTTCTTGTCTCCTTGGGAGAGACCCTGCAATTAAAAATTAAAAACCGAATTAGTTAATTATAATTAAATAGTGTATATTGTGCAGATCTGTCATCTGCTCTCTGTAAAAAAAAATCGACTGACTGACCGACACAAGTCAGCAGTGAACAGAGATGGGCTGTTTTTCAGTAGATTCAAATATTCGCGCGTAATCAAATCTTCGATTTTTTTTTCTATGACTGTCAGTTATATTCGTAGCACTGTTTGAAGCTTCGTGGGCAGTTAAAATGAAGCCGTATCATATGATTATGGTAATTGATATCATAAAATAAATTAACAAGCTAATTAAATTAACGATAAAGTTAACATTTTTGAATTGTACACTAATTAACTCTTATAATTAAAGAAAGTAATTAAAAATCAGCCGCCTTTAAAAAAAATTCTTTCTATTTATTAGTATGAAATCTTTACAAACGCATCTTTTTGCCCTGTTTCAGGAATGTTCATTGTCTTAAAAAATAAATGATTATTTTTATCTTATTGTATGGCTAATTAGTAAGCTATTGGCCTTTGTTTCACCATTTCTACTTACGTTATGTCTAATCACTCAAAATACTCAAGTTTCAAGGTGAACTAATTCTGCGTATTAATGACCTTGACATTCCAAACCCTAATTGCTTGTTTAGAAAGAGAATAATGACATGACATTCAAATTTTAAAACAATTAAAAAAATATTCTTCAAAACAACAAAACGAAAGAATTTAAAAAAATGTATTTCTACCATTAAATAACTTCCAGTCTCATTCATTTTCTTTAAAATCAGACTTTAAATAACAATTGAATCTTTAAGTTAACTGAGTATATAATGGCACATGTTTAAAATGAGTCACATGTGAATATGAATATAATATTCAGCATAAAAATTACACCTGTTAATTCAAGATAATTTTTTTTTTAAATTGGAAGGAAAATACCAGGACAGGTGTTCAGATGTCAGGTGTCTATGTCAACATGCATAATCAGTCATATCTACAAACCATCCACAGTCATGATTGAATATAAACTTGATAAAAAACCTAGCCTTATCTTCTTCTGCCAGCCAAATACACTGATTGAATTATAATTATGATTCCAAAAAACTCCCAAATCCATTTTTTATCAACTTTCCCTTAATCTTAATTATTACATTATTTAAATACTTTACATACCTTATTTAAATTGACTCGCTCTCCAATAAATTATTTCTTCACCACCTTCTCCATCATTTCACTAAACTTGTTTTATTAAATTTCACCTTTTGTCCATTTCATTTTTTTTTACTATTAAAAGTTCAATAAACACTTTTTACTCACACAAATCTTTTACTAACTACTTGTTTTTCTCAGTAAAAAAGTTAATGTTCCTTTTTTCCACACATCATAATTTTTTTACCCACATAAACTTTAATTATTACTGACTTTATGATTGACTGATGCATGGAAAGCACTTTAAAACACACTCTCTTGCTTTTTTTTTATTTCCAAAAAGTTATTGCATTGCTTGTCTTGTGTAATCACGTTCAGTTCACATTCACACTTCAAAAAAAATTTCACATGTTTAAAAAAAACAATCCATTAAAAAAAGAAAAACTTGTATGTCTTATCCTTGGTGCAAATCAACCAGATAATTCCTGATAAACTCTTGACTATTTTTTCTTGGCAAACAAGCAAATTTTTTTGTCGCTACTGCTGTTATTCCCCTAAAACTACCCCACACCACACAAATATATTTTTTCTGTCTTATCTTCACATCTTATCATTTGACTATATTATTTTTTAAATAACTGAGTCATATCCTTCACCCACCCATCCCCCCTTTCACCACCACCACCATTTTCCACCTTTCTTGGAAGCCTTTCCAAAAAAAATTAATGATTTCCAATTTCTCACTTTTGAAAATTCCAAAGATAAATTGTCATTTAAAATTTTGACAACTCAAAACTTTCTACCTAATTTGCAAAGTCTTTTTTTCATAAATTTTCAACAAAAAAACTCTTAAATTTAAAAAATCTATCCACCTTGTATATACACTACAATATATACGATAAATATTATAACATAATTATAATTTATATATTTTTATGCTGATTTCACAAATTTTTTGCACAATAAAAAACTTTTCAACTTTGAAATATTCTTACACAAGTTTTTTTACTCTTTACACGTATTATGATTTGTAGTATAATGTATTAAACGTAATAATATTTAACGTTGACTGTCTAACACAATAATTATTTTCTTAAATGATTGTTAGTGCAGGGGAAAAAAACTATGCAATTGCCAAGAAAAATTGTTTTATTTTTTTATTGTGTGAATATATTTGCACGATATATATTGAGTAGACGTCTTTTTTGAGTGCAAGTGTACTTAAAAAATTGGAAAATAAAGATGTACTCACTCACAACTCAATACACAGATTCAGCAGAAAACTTAAAGTCAACTTAGTAAAGATATTTTGCTTTAATATTTTTTATTCATATTTTTTAAGTGCTCAAGCACTTTGTATCATGTATATGTCTTCTTGTGTTATTTTTTATAGTTAAGTTTAAAGCTATTAACTAGAAAACAGTGCAGTGTGTTGTATGTATTACCTTGTTGTCTTTTTTCTTGTATGTGGTTGGTAGTGTGTTATGTATTTTTGTGGTGTTATATATTATGCACTTGTTTATGAGGAAGAAACAATATTTATTTATTTTTATGGCATGGTCTTGTGCGTTTTTAATCTTATTCAGTATAGTAGTCAGTTTTTATTTATGAAAAAAACGAGAAGTATATAAAGCTTAAAGGCAAAAATGTTTTGCTTTTTACTACGTATTGACTTGACTGATGTTTTTTAAGTGTGTGAAGTAATGTGCTAAAAAAAAATTATATTGCTATGACTTTTCTTTCTCTTCACGTTGCTTTTTTTAATATGGTTTATAAATGCAATACATGTTTCCTTTTAGTAGAGAGTAAAGTAACGGGGATATGGAGGACGATTTAATAAAAACATTGTTCAAGTCTGTCTTGTAATTTTAACATTATGGATATTAGAAAAGTTTGAGTTTTAAAGCAAAATATTTAGTTGATTAATCAATTGATACATATACATAAAGGGCGTTTATTTGTACATTTTGTTTTAGTTAAATCAGCTTTACTTTCCCAAATAAAAGTAGAGGTTTACTGTAGATGACTCCATTTTAAAAAAATTGGAGCTTTTGTTTTTGAAAAATGTTTTTGAAATTTTGTTACTTGAATTTTTAATGCTTGAAA
This sequence comes from Entomobrya multifasciata, assembly GCA_034693345.1. Lineage (NCBI taxonomy): Eukaryota > Metazoa > Arthropoda > Collembola > Entomobryomorpha > Entomobryidae > Entomobrya > Entomobrya multifasciata. The sequence goes on from JAQFXM010005040.1 coordinate 14,417, forward strand.
ATTTCCTTATAAATTTTCAAAAATTTATTTAAAAGTACAATTTTCAACTTCACTGCTTTAAAATTTTCTTAAATTATTTTAGACTAAAATCGTGTCCACATATTAAGGATGGAGAAACTGAAACGTTTAGTTTAAGAAAAAAAACTTTCTGAAACATGTTTTTAAAATAAATTCGAAATTCTATACATACCTTTTTTTAAACATTCAACATTTACCCCTTCGTTTTCTACTAAGAAACGAATGTCTTTTAAAAAATTGCTCATTTTCAAGTTAAATAATTTTTAATACCATATTAATCATCTCCATTTACTAAATACAATCTTGTCATACATGACCCAGTTTATTAGCATTACCAAAATAATTTTTCCCTTGATGAACCATCCAAAAGAAACGTTTATTTTCTTATAAACATAACATAACATTATGCATACTTCTTTTTAATTTTAAAAACTCTAAGAAACATCCTTACAACCTTAAGTCTCATCTTTTTTTTTCATCTCATGATCTCACATATAAAGCGTAGTAAACACACAATAAAAGTAAGCGAACATCTAACACACTACTTGCTCATAGCAGAGTACACATGCACTTTGTAGACAACCAAAAACACGCTGAAAAAAATAACATCTGAATCTCGGCACTGGCACACACAAGCATTAAAAAAGGAGAGCTACGTGCTTTGCAAGTGCAAGTGGAAAGCATAAGCTTTTCCCTACTTTTTCATCACTACCAAACTAAATTCCTCTGTATTCCTTATACAAATATAATTTTTATATCAATATGTATATTTTTTTGGGGTATTTTCCTATAAATTCTTTTTCTAGAGTTCGTCATTTTTCGTAAAAAAAATAAAGTCAACTTGTTCGGTGGTTTGGTTTGGTTTTTATACTGCGCTAGTATATATTGTATGCATGCTATACATGGAATTCGGCGGTGCGGTGCAGTCTATGAAAATTGGCAATGATTTCCTTTTTTTATAATATGCTATTTTGCTCAGGCTCAGAGGAATATATAGTCATCCAGCCAGTTATCTCCAGAAAGAAAGGATGGAAAAAGAGAAAGTTCTAGAAAACTCTGTTTACAAGGACGTTACACAATATATACCTAGTTTCCAAAATGAAAGTGATCTCACATGACGATCATGATGATGATGATGACGACGAAAAAAAGAAAGACAACCTGGAAAGATTTTTGGTTGGGGTATTTTGAGACAAAAGTAAAATAAAATAATGGAAGATAATTAAGGTTTAATTAAATTATGTAAAGACAATTAGGCTTTTAAATTGTTTCATAATATTCTGTTTAAAAATAAATAAATAAATTTTAATTAAATTTTAACATTGACCTTAATTAGACTTTGGGGTAATGTAAG